>VJWM01000296.1:0-116378 GCA_010909165.1 Anthoceros angustus | reverse complement strand
CTCTCTCTCCTCCTTTCAGCTCACCTTCCAAGCTCCATACTGACCTCCAGGCTCTCACAGCCCCTTGAGGTGCCTCTCAGATCCTCCCCACACTCCAAGTCTCCCAAAGAACTCTCTTCAACTCTCCTTGTTCTCACACCTCACCGCCCCATTCAAAAGGACGTGAGTAGCGGGGTTTTCAAGAGGTAAGCATAATTAATAACAAGTACAATCGCCAGACATCGAACAAGTATAAACCTTGACAATGGTGCAACAGCAGATGGACGGCGCCTAGGATCATGGCGGCACCACCCCAAGTGCACGCTTTTGTAATGACCGGTATGATGACACATATTCATTTCACACCCACGCTATCCACGATGCACATGTACCGCTTGCACCGAGGTGTTTCACAAGGGTGACGACACGGAAACGCCGCTCGTGGTCACCGGGATTGTCTTTGGTCCATGATGAGTCAATGCATGTCATGGTCCTTGATTGGGAAATGCCCATGTCCGCGGTGCAGTCATTTGTCCTTCCGCCATGACATGTACATGCATGATATGGTCCACTTTATTATCGTGATGATTTGGGCCATGACATGTATATGCATGTCATGGGCTTGACCATGGCATGCATTTACATGTCATAACATATATAGTCACGTAATATCTCACACATAGCGACGCCGGCTGCTATTCGGCTGCATTTCGAGGGCCAAGGACAATGCACTCGCCATTGCACAAGGATTTATTTGTCCTTGGCCTCGAGACATGTGCGTGTCGCGGCCCACGTCTTGTCATGTCCTTGCCCATGACGCATATACATGTCATGGGCCAAGGACATGATATGACCATGACATGCATATGAGCAGATGTGATGGTCCAAGGAAACATTTTTCCTTTGACCATGAAATGTATATTGTGGGCTGCACTTCCGGGAGCAGAAATAAGTAGGGTTTCGCTTTTTTAGGATTGAAGGATAAATAAGGCGGAAAAGGAGGAATAAATTGGGGTAGCGCCGACGAGGCTCGGAGTATACTCCGACTCGGAGTGAACAACGGACCCCATACCACTATGGCAAGCTCCGGACTACGGAGTAACGGATAAGTCCGAACCCACCTGTGTCAAACAGGATAAGTACGGTGAAAGTAACCTAGGAGCGAGGCGTGAGGATGAGCAGGGCGGCGCCACGGGACGGCCCCGAGTGGAGGTCGGGCGCATGCAGGTCAGACCGTAATTTGCCGAGGCCGAGGCAGGTATTCACGCTGCCGCGCGCGCGTAAGGCCGCAGCAAGCGAGGGTCGAGTAAGCCATGCACTCGCGCTACGACAACGAAGAGGCGCCCGCCGCATTTCCACAAGCGCGCCAAGGAGGGAGGTCATTGCCGCGCAGCCTGCATAATCTCAGCCTTGCGCCCGCAATCCGCTCGCGCTATCTTTTGGGCGCCACTTAGAGCGCGCACTGGTTGGAGCAGCAACGCAAGGGCGAGGAACATCGTGCGGCCGACTCGCCTACAGAACAAGAGGAGGAGAAGGCAATGGCACCCAAAAGCCGACGGAAACTGGGAGCCATGGACCGTGGAGCGCAACATTGTGACCCGCGCTATCCGGACTGGGCCCCGGCCGGAGGAAGCAGGGAATTGGTGCAGAGTGGCATCCGGACGTGTTCCAAATGGTCGGACCTTTGACAACGCTACTAGTCCGGAGTTTGCCCGAAGATGCGGCGATCAACAAGGAGGTCCGATCCAAGAACCTCCGGAGGACCCGAGGCGATGGACCTTGAGGTCCCGAGGATGGCCTACAACCGCCCAAGGAGGAAGAAGGGGCGGTGCCGAGCCCCTTAAGGGGAAGATAGGGCCACCGCGATGCGAGGCTCGAACGCAGGACAACCAACGGATGGTTGATATCCGATCCGCCGACCGAGTAAGGGCGGTAGCCCGGATCATTGTCCATTGAACTCGCCACCAAGGTGGATCACCTTGGTGATAACTCGCGTATTCTCGCATGCGCCCAATGGGAAGAGAGCGACGGGAAGGATTATCTTCGCCTGCCTGGGCCGAGGCACGCAAGCTAAGGAGCGAAGCCTCGCCATCGGCCGACCCCATACCGATTCATGTATGGGGACATTTCGAGCCTCAAGGAGGGAGAGCTTGAACGGGCGCTCGGGGCCGGAGGCCCCGCCAAGTAGAGCGTGCAAGGGCGCCTGAGGTGGGGGTCGCCCTTCAAGACCAAGCGGACTCGGGAGGAGGACGATCGAGGATTCGACTCCATACGTCTGAGCGAACCCCTCACCACCTGGAAGTTTGGGAGGCGATTCCCTTCCTCCTTTTGGTGCCCTCCGAGCACGTGAGGGAGCGATGCCGGAGGCGGCCCGCACCGGCAGCACAACAACAACCACGGCCGCCGAGCCCCGACGAACTCAACGGGAGCCAAGAGGCGGAAGACGGTGCCGCTTACCAACGCAAAGACCTCAAGGTGCGACTTACCCCGGAGTGGCAAGAGGTCAAGAGGCGGTAAGGAGGGCGGCTCCGCACCGGCAACAGACCAACAACCACGACGGCCGCCGAGCCCCGACGAACTCAACGGGAGCCAAGAGGCGGAAGACGTGCCGCTTACCAACGCAAAGACCTCGAAGGTGCCGGACTTACCCCCGCCCACCTGAGTGGCAAGAGGTCAAGAGGCGGTAAGGAGGTGAAAGGGACGTGGCCCAAGGAGCAGAGGTCACGCAGCCCCCACCTCGAGCCGGTCCTGCCCCGATGAAGGGGCAAAAGAGCTTGCTCGACCCCTCACCTCCTCCGAGCCCTGTGAGAAAGAGGGCACAAAGGAGTTAGAGGCCAAGAGGGCCAAGAGGGTGAGACTGACCACCACTCTGTGACCCGAGGGTCCCGATTAGGTCCGAGAACCCACCGACTTACTCCGGATCAAGGTATGGAGGTCCTGGATCGAGAAATGCCGGCTCACTACGGACTTTGTGGGGCCTCTCACCGCGGCCGTGGAAGAAACACGGCGAGTCTGCTCATGGACGGAATGCTTTGGGGTCTCGTGGCCGAGAAGACCTGTGAAGTGGAGGCCACCCGAGGAGGATGGTGGAACCCAAGAGCAAGTGAAGGCGGCCAGGGGCAAAGGAAAGGCGGAGTCCCTCGCCGGATCGAGGAAGGGAAACGGTGGCGGAGCGCGAGCCCGCGGTGGGCCAGAGAAGGTTCTTCACTGCACAAACAAGCAAGCCTGGGAGGCCCAAGCGGGCGAGGACCTTGCAGCGGGGGGAAGGCAGCAGAGGCGGAAGAGGCCCGGCACAAGCAGAGAGCTGGACCGGCGGAGGCGGCCCGGCCAGAGCGGCCAAGTGGGCGAGGGGCAAAGAAGGAGCGGAAGCCGCGGCAAGAGAGCGACCGGATCACTACAGAGATCGAACCGTGGAGAGAGTCACAGACCGAGGCTCAAGGCCGTGACAAAGCTATGGAGTGCAAGGGCCAAAGGAGGAGATGGAGGCCAAGACTGGGAGATAGAGATCTCACAGCAGTAGAGGAGGAGAGGCGGGCAGATGGAGGACAAGGACACTGGAGCTACAACCCAAGATGCGCTTGAGGCAGTGATTCTCAACGAGAATCCACGACTTCGAGCACGAAATAGAGTGCCTCCGTCTCAAGACGGAGGAAAATCGCGACTATCCAAGGAGTTGGACGCTGCCATGTATGAGCTGGAGGAAGTCCGAGTCGGACGGAGGTATGACCGCCTGGAGAGGAGCCGGCGGAGGCCGTAATGAACGGAGGAGCGCGAGCACCGGAAGCGTAAAAGAAGCCGCCGTCCACCGAGAAAGGCGGGAACGCCGCGCTGGCGGTAAGCCGCAATGGAGAGGAAACGACGGAGCGAGCAGTGGAGCAACGCAAATGCAGGAGGTGACCGAGGCCGCCTTGTAGCCTCGTGATACGCCGCCCACCACAACTGGGTGAGAGGTGGCCCAACAAGCCGGGCAAAGACGCCCCTAACACTTATGGCGGAGGGAGTATCGGTGCCCGCACACGTGGAAGAGGCAATTCAACAAGTCGATCAGACTTTGCCTATTACCACGCCGAGCCCCTCGAGAAGCCTCGACGTCACAGACGGACGGACCGGAAGGCTGAAGGAGATGAAGGCCACGGACATGACAGGACCCTAGTGGCCCTGCTTGAGATGACGGAGCGGAGAGGAGCAACGGAGGAGCGAACGAGGAGCGGCGGATGCGATGAGGCACCCCGCACCTCACCATGGAAGGAGGGGCCAACGGGAGTCACTCGATCGGGAACAGGAGGACTTCGAGGAGAGCCACGGAGGAGTCCCGTGAGGGAGGAAACCCGGTGGAGTCCGGACTTTGTCCGGACCCCGAGGCCGGATCAAGTCCGGACCAGAATAAGTCCGGACCTCAAGTCCGGACCCAGATAAGTCCGGACCAAGTCCGGACCCGACAAGTCCGACCGAGGTCCGGACCTGAGACAAGGTCGGACCCAGCCACGGACTGAATGGACTAAGTTCGTGAGTCGAGACAGACCTCGAGGACCGGCCGGCAAGAAGGAGGAGCCCCTTCGACTTACGCTTAGGGGAGCAGATGGTGGCCCCACCGCGAAGGACCTGTGGGAGGCTGTGGAGGATGACGCCGTGGTAACGGCTTGTCGACCACGGTGAGCCCAACCCGATGTGATTCCGGGAGAGAGGAGGCCCCGCCACGGATCATCCGATTGCGCGCCACAACCGCTGTGACGGGGATTGACCACCCATTCCGAGGCCTGTGACCTTCCCACCACTGAAGGAGATAGGGGGGAAATAGGATGGTAGGCGGCCGATTAGGGTATACCGAAATGCACGCCGTAATAGGGGTGTAATAAAGACGCCTTGGGCAGATAAGAGGGCCGAGGCCTAGTAAAGCATCTTTCTTGGTGTTGATGCCGCTCTGCACCTTTGTGAGTCTTGCTAACGTGAGTCCCGAGTCACCGAAAGGTGCACGACTCCGGGAGATTGATCAAGGTCCCGTGACGGACTTAACGCGCTGTGGTGTGTGTGGAAGGGTGACCGGTGATCGTTCGAGCCGCCCCGACCGAACGGATCGAACGTGTGAGCCGGAGGAACTCGGAGGGTGTAGAGCCCGGACGGAGAGGCCCGCGAACGACGGAGGAGGTCCTGAACCCGCGCTTTTCTAAGATCAAGAGTGTAGCGTGAGGGAGAGAGGAAAGGATGCGTGAGGATGATGAACGATACGGACGCGAACGGGTCTAAACGCTTGGCCATACCGGCTCACGGTGAACGCCAGAGTAGTTAGGAGTATGTGTGTTGAGGCGAACGAGCAAGGACGAAGAATCACAAACGCGGTAAACGGGCCTATCATTCCCTTTGGGAACGGACTTCTTCCTACAACGACACGGATTGTGGCGCGGGCCATCAACAAAAGTCGCCACATTTTGGCGCTGCGGGAATGAAATCGGTCTGTGCCGCAAAGTGCGCCCTTAGGAAGAGAAGGTAAGTGAATGCGTGGCGGTCGAGGGCGGTCAAGAGTGAACTGGGAGGATCGGACGTGGTCACCTCGGCTCTCCGAGCCGTGAGAGAGAGACGCCAAACCCAACGAGAGCACCGATCGAGGAGGGAGAACGTGGTCGAATTGTCGGACCAAGACGAGTACGGGTACAAGGGACGCCAACGGAAGAAGGTAGGACACACGCTAATGGCGCAGCCCATGGCCCCTACCGACCAAACAAGCGCATCTCCATATTCGGAGGGAAGAAGGAGCGGATGCGAGACCTTTGTGGAGGACTTCGTCCAAAGCCAACTTCAACGGAGAGGAGCCGACGCACTCATCCAAATTTTTCCAAGGGGTTCTCCGAGGAACCGCTCAATGGTATCGGAGAAAGTACCGACCACCGGAGAATGCCCCACCCGCCTGCTTGAAGCTTTGAAAATGCCTTCTTAGAACGGTTTCGAGGGAGAGCCACGGAGGAGTCCCGTGAGGGAGGAAACCCGGTGGGCGTGAGGGACTTTGTCCGGACCCAGGGGAGGCCACCAAGTCCGGACTGAATAAGTCCGGACCAAGTCCGGACTCGACAAGTCCGACGTCCGGACAAGTCCGACCCCGAGGTCCGGACCTGAGACAAGGCCTGACCCAGCCGGCCGACTGAATGACTCAAGTTCGGAGTCGAGACAGACCTCGAGGACCGGGGCAAGAAGGAGGAGCCCCTTCGACTTACGCTTAGGGGAGCAGTGGCCCCACCGGCAAGGACCCGTGGGGAGGTGGGGAGGATGACGCGTGGTAACGGGCGTCGCCGCGCCAGAGCCCAACCCGATGTGATTCCGGGAGAGGAGGGCCCCGCCACGGATCATCCGATTGGGTGCGCCACAACCGCTGTGACGGGGATTGACCACCCATTCCGAGGCGGGGCCTGTGGACCTTCCCACAAGGAAGGAGATAGGGGAGGAAATAGGATGGTAGGCGGCCGATTAGGGTATACCGAAGCACGCCCGTAATAGGGGTGTAATAAAGACGCCTTGGGCGCAGATAAGAGGGCCGAGGCTCTAGTAAAGCATCTTTCTCTTGGTGTTGATGCCGCTCTGCGCACCTTTGTGAGTCTTCTTGCTAACGTGAGTCCCGAGTCACCGAGCATGCCCGGGAGATTGATCAAGGTCCCGTGACGGACTTAACGCTGTGGTGTGTGTGTGGAAGGGTGACCGGGTGATTTCGTCCGGAGCCATCCAAACGATCGAACGTGGTGAGCCGGAGGAACGGGAGGGTGTGTAGAGCCCGGACGAGAGGCCCGCGGAACGGGAGGAGGTCCGATCAAACCCGCCTTTTTCTAAGATCAAGAGTGTAGCGTGAGGAGAGAGGAAAGGATGATGCGAGGGAGGATGTGAACGACGGACGCAACGGGTCTTAAACGCTTGGCCATACCGGGCCTCGACGGTGAACGCTAGAGTAGTTAGAGCGTGTGTGTTGAGTTGAACGAGCGCTAAGGACGGTAAGAATCACCAAACGCGGTAAACGGGCCTATCATTCCCTTTGGGAACGGACTTCTTCCTACAACGACACGGATTGTGCGCGCCTACCGCCATCGAAAAGTCCGCCACATTTTGGCGCTGCCGGGAATGAAATCGGTCCGTGGTGCCGCAAAGTGCGCCCTTAGGAAGAGAAGGTAAGTGAATGCGTGTCGAGCGACGGTCAAGAGTGAACCGTCGAGGATCGGACGTGGTCACGCGCTCTCCGAGCCGTGAGAGAGAGACGCCAAACCCAACGAGAGCACCGATCGAGGAGGGAGAACGTGGTCGAATTGTCGGACCAAGACGAGTCGGGTACAAGGGACGCCAACGGAAGAAGGTAGGACCACGCCTAACCCATCGATGGCGCATGGCGGCCCCTACCGACCAAACAAGCACTCCATATTCGGAGGGAAGAAGGAGCGGATGCGAGACCTTTGTGGAGGACTTCGTGTCCAAAGCCAACTTCAACGGAGAGGGAGTCGACGCATCCAGCCTTTTCCAAGGGGTTCTCCGAGGACAACTCAATGGTATCGGAGAAAGTACCGACCACGGAGAATGCCCCACCCGCCTCGCTTGAAGCTTTGAAAATGCCTTCTAGAACGGTTTCGAGGATCGACCAGTGAGGGGTATGTATTATCAAAGTTGGAAAATCAAGGAAGAAGGAGAAGCCGGGCTCAGACATCGAGCGGTTCTATGCCCGAGGATCGGCATCCAACCCATACCACGATGCAAGCGACGGTGGTTCGCGTCGCCTAGCCAAACCCATGGCTGCACGCCCCGCCGCCGCCGAGAAGGACGGGCAAGGCCGAGCGGCCGAAAACTACGAGGAATCGCTACATCGAGGATAAAGAAATCAAGGAGGCAAGAAGAAGAAGAAGAAACGGGGTTCGACTCGAGGAGGAAGAGTCTTCGAGGAGGAGGAAGACCAATGGAGGTGTCTTGAGGAGGAGGAGCGTCGTCCAAGAAGAGACGAGGTCTCTAGCGAGGAAGAGTATCCCGCAAGAAGAAGAGCAAGAAAGCCCCGCTAAAAGAAGTGGTAAGAAGGAGGTGGTGACACCAAGACGGTCCGAGAAGCTCCGGACCCGACTCCCTAAGGAGGTAGCATCCGGGAGGACCCGGAAAAGTGATAAAGAGAGTAGAGGACCGCGATAAACGTTAAGGACCGAGAGCGCGGAAAACACCGACTACGGTGCGAACGCCCGTGTGCCGCCAAGAACACGGCCATTCGAATCCAACCGCCTCAAGGCCGGTGCATCAAGTGGACTACACGAGGAGGAGGCCGAGGAGCAATGGGAAGAGGCCTATCGTGCAGGAAGCCCCTCCGGGCCGCGATATCCCAAAACCATGTATCCGCCAACCGGAGGTCCGTCAATACAACGGGCCCCACCGATGCAGCACCGCATGGGAGCCCCTTCGTATCCTCCGACGGCCGTGGTCTTGGAACCGCGAATCCCGCCATTACTCCAACGCGTGTCCGCACTCAACGAGGTGGTAATGGGGACTTCGAGCAGTGGCGATCGCAAGGCCGGGCATATGACAGCAAGACGCTATGTCCCAACCCCGCACAAGGACGACGATATGCCACACCAAGGAGAACCCGACCACCAACGCCACCTCCTAAGACCGACTGCACGGCAAGTCAAGATGCTCTGGCGGAGTGGGAAGAGATTCCCAGGTACGCGAGATGGAAAAGAACAAGAAGGTACTGGGGGGGTGTCGAAGGAAGGGAGTCGTGGAAATCTTGAGGTGTCTACCGTAGTCAAGGAAGGAGCGAGAAAGGCGCCATTGAAGAAGAACAAGATCGGAGGAAGCGCCACGACGCCGAGGAAGGCAATCAAACGGAAATACCAGCAGAGGATCCGACCGATGAAGGAGGGCTGGACGGGCTCACGGAGGGATTACCAAGGAAGTTCTCCTGACAGGGAGAAGGAACGGTGCCTCGACGGCGACGTTAGCTTCCACCGGACGTAGTCCGGGAGGTGACCGAGATGTTGCGGAGGAAATGCGCAAGCATCCGGAGAATACCGTAACAAGTGACCGGGAGAGGATGAGGACGCAGCAGCAGGATCCTCGATTGGGGTAGAAGCCTCGCCTTTAATGTGGCGGACCGATGATGAATCGCCAGACCTTGTGTCCTTTCGATACCGAGGGATAACCCGAAATACCACAAGAGGTCCGGGCCGTTAGGAAACCCACCGTGAGCACCAAGCCGTGAAGGGTAGCACAGGAAGTGAGGGTGGTGTCCCATACGACCTGGCGCCAGGTACAAGTGGAGATTGGATGTATCATCAAGGATGTACTGGACACGGGTCCGGAGTCAACCTCATCACCAAGCCACGGCGAAAATTGGGCTTCACATCCTTCGAACCTCAACGAAGACTCGAGAATGGCGTATATGTCAAGAAGAGATCCGGGAGTTAACCGAGTCTTGGCCACCATAGCAGCCGCGCACTACAAACCGGATTTTGTTGTGATCAAACCGCCGGACCATTAGGGTATGAGGTGCTGCCATGGTCGGGTTGGCCTGCAGCTACACTTTGGAAGGAAGGAGATTCACTTCAAGCCGGTGGACGGGACCCTAAGGTGAAGGAAGGGAGGGTTGCTATCACCGGAGCAAGGACACCTATTGTGGGAAACCGTGAGCACTACTGGGGTATACCTGAGGACTCCACCGGCGACGAACAAGATAGTTCCGAGGAGGCGACTTTCGCCAAGATCCGCCGTCCGAGGAGGAGATGGACTACCGCGGATGCCTTTGGCGGAAGTGGTTGATTGTTTTGAGTAAACGCCACAACGGGCCGGAGGAAGGAAGTGAAGAGGAGGTCGGACCAAAGACAAGGGGGAGACAACAAGAGTCGGACCAAGGAAAAGCTGACATCAAGGAGTAACACGATTCACCTCCGACGAGCTCTTCGAGAATGGGGATGCGAGAGGACGATCCCGAGAGGAGGACGAGGGGTTTGAGGCAAAGACGAACGGAGACGGTGAACCCGGACGACGTGGAAGAAGTGGAGGTCCGCAAATTCTCAAGTTTAAGAAAGGCATGCCTCCGGACCAAGGAAGGACTAAAGCACTGGGGAGTTTTATGAGGTGTTCGCCTTCAAGGTCACGGACATGAAGGGCATTCCAAGAAGTGGGAGAGCATAAGATCGATTTGAAGCCGTGGAGCACCGAATCACAATACAAGCTCAACCCCAAGTATTCGATCAAGGTGAAGGAGGTCCTTGATAAGTACCGGAGGCAGACATCATTTTCCCCATCCGAGTGGGTCGCTACATTGTGGTGGTTCCCCCCAGACAAATTCGGTATGCCAAGATTGGAGGAAGCTCAAGAACGGAGAAGGACCACTTCCGATGCCAAGACGACATTTTGGACAAGGTGGACGGACTACTTACTCCTTCCGGATGGCTACTCCGGATATAACCAATTGCACCTAAGGGAGTCGGACCGGGACAAGACGACCTTCACTACGAGTGGGGTACGCTTGCCTACAAGAGAAGTGCCTTTGGGATGACCGAGCGCCTGTGGTCGCTCATGCGTATGGTGACCAACGCCTTCCGTGACTTCGAGGGACTTCATGGAGATATTCTGGATGATTTTGTGTGCATGGGGAGCAGGACAAACACCTTGGGCATCTAAGAAGGTGCTTGAGCGCCGGAGACTCAATTGAGCCTACACCGAGAAATGCTACTTTGGAATGACGGAGGGAATCTTGCGACATCGGGTGTCGGCTGGAATCGAGGTGGACGGGACAAGGTCCGGTCATCCGCCTCCACCGACGAACCTAAAGGAGCCGAGAGGTTTCGGAATGGTGGGATACTACCGGTTTATTAAGGACTTTAAGAGGGGCTAAGTTGATGTAACCATCATGAAGGAGGAGGTTTGGACCGGTCACGGAGCGAGAGGAGGCCTTCGGAGGAACACCTTGGTAAGCGCACCCTAAGAGGACCGGATCGAGCAGAAATTTCATGTGTATGTAGACGTGTCCGCTTTGCTATCGGAGTAGTGCCGAGCCGGGACGACAAGCGGGATTATCCCGTATACTACCGGACGGCGCTCACCCACGCGAACGAAAATACACAACTACAGAGGCCAAGCACGGGTATGGTATATGTCCAAGAAATTCGACACTACCGCCCTGGAGTTTGTGTTCTATGTAGACCACTTTGCTCAAGCATCCGGTGAATAAGGCGGACTCGACGGATAGCAAGGTGGATATTGTTGCCGCAGGAGTTCACGTCAAGTGGAAACAAGACAAGGGAGGCACCAAAATGCGATTTCGTCACGATTGAAAACAGGTGTTGAGAGATCGTGAAGATGCTCCGGATGAGACATTGGTTGCCGCAGAAAAGTACAACCGGAGGAGCCCAGACAACCCCAAGCTACGAACGGGCATTTTAGGCGAGAAGGGAGGGTCCGCCGTCCGACCTACGAAGAAATAGAGCGGTACCTGGGAATGGAGCTTCCAAAATCGACTGTGAGGGAGGCATTCGTGCACTATGCTCGACCCTTCGTAATGTACAACGGTGTGTGTTCAAATTAGGGCCTGACGGAGTAGAACGAAGGTACTTGCAACCGGCAGAGATGGAGCGCCGTGGGAATGCACGAAGGATTGGGGAGGACACTACGCAAGACAGTCACCACCAAAAGATTTTGAAGCGGATACCGGTGGCCAACAATGTATGGGGACACCCACCGCTTAGGAAGAAGTGTGATGCTTGTCGGATCGGAAAGCCAACCCCGACGACATGCGCTAGTACCGATATTGGCACCGCACCTTCGAAAAGTGGGTATTGACTTTGTTGGACCTATACCACGACAAGACACACACAAAGGAGATACATCCCGGTGGCAACGGACTACCGCACTGTGGGTAGAGGCGGTGGCGACAAGAACGGACTCGCAAATACCGTGGCCAAATTGTGACGAGAACATCATAACCCGCACGGATGTCCGCCGCAGGTAAGTGATAGGGGAACCCATTTCCTTAATGATGTGGTGGCCGCCATGACGGAGTATTTCGCATCAATCATCGCAAGACGGCACCCTACAATCCTAAGGCCAATGGGTCGACAGAGAAGACAAATGGGCTCATCTCAGGATCTGAATAAACTCACGTGAACTACGCCCATGATGCCATCCATCCGCATGGCCCGGACAGCAGAGAAGGTGACCACACAACGGACCCTTACTTGACCTACGACACTCTCCGTAATGCCGTGAGAGTTTGAAGTGCCCACTTTTCGAGTAATGATGGAAGGAGACGACAGAAGAGGAAAGCCACCGAGCGACTCTTGGGGTTTGTTCAAAGACATGAGGAGGAAGAAGCTCAACAAGATGGTGCAAAACCAAAAGATTTGGCACGATCGCCATCATGGAATGGAGTATGTAAAGGAAGGGACCGCCCTCCTTTATGATAGTCATACATGCATTTTCCGTGCAAACTTCACCGAGATGGATGGGTCCGTACCAAGTGGTGCAAGTATATGACAACGGGTCCGTCCCACCACTAGATGGAGAGCTGCCCACTCGGGTGAACGGGTGGCGGGTGAAGAAGTATGCTTAGTGTTGGCGAGACGCCAATGATGAGAAGGGAGTATGTGGGCTATGCACTCGGGAGTTAAGAAATAAGTAGGGTTTCGCTTTTTAGGATTGAAGGATAAATAAGGCGGAAAAGGAGGAATAAATTGGGGTAGCGCCGGACGAGGCGGAGTATACTCCGGACTGAGTGAACAACGGACCCCATTACCTATGGCAAGCTCCGACTACGCCGAGTAACGGATAAGTCCGAACCCACCCAGTCAAAATAGGATAAGTACGCCAGGAAAGTAACCTAGGAGCGGAGGCGTGAGGATGCACGAGGCGGCGCCACGTGACGGCCCCGAGTGGAGGTCGGGCATGCAGGTCAGACTGAACCTGCGAGGCCGCAGGCAGTATTCACGCCCGCGCGCGCGCGTGGGCCGAGTAAGCGAGGGTCGAGTCGCCATGCACTCGCGCACGGACAACGAAGAGGCGCCTTCCGCCCAGACTTCCACAAGCGGCCAAGGAGGGAGGTCACGGCAGCCTCCGCATAATCCTCAGCCCCTTGCGCCCGCAATCCGCTCGGCGCTATCTTTTGGGCGCCAAGAGCGGCTCACCGTCAAGGTTGGAGCAACGCGCGAAGGAGGAACATCGTGCCACGGACTCGGCCAGCCAGAACAAGAGGAGGAGAAAGCAATGGCACCCAAAAGCCGAAGTCTGGGAGCCATGGACCTCGTGGAGCGCAACATTGTGACCCGCGCTATCCGGACCGGGCCCGGCCGGAGGAAGCAGGGAATTGGTGCAGAGTGGCATCCGGACGTGTTCCAAATGGTCTGACCTTTGACAACGTTACTCTAGTCCGGAGTTTGCCCGAAGATGCGGCGATCAACAAGGAGGTCCGATCCAAGAACCTCCGGAGGACCCGAGGCGATGGACCTTGAGGTCCCGAGGATGGCCTACAACCGCCCAAGGAGGAAGAAGGGGCGTGGTGCCGAGCCCCTTAAGGCGGCGGGAAGATAGGGCCACCGCGATGAGGCTCGAACGCAGCGACAACCAAC
This sequence comes from Anthoceros angustus, assembly GCA_010909165.1. Lineage (NCBI taxonomy): Eukaryota > Viridiplantae > Streptophyta > Anthocerotopsida > Anthocerotales > Anthocerotaceae > Anthoceros > Anthoceros angustus. The sequence goes on along the minus strand of VJWM01000296.1, from coordinate 102,831 downwards.
GGATGGTTGATATCCGGCCGACGGCCGAGTAAGGGCGGTAGCCCGGATCATTGTCCATTGAACTCGCCACCAAGGTGGATCACCTTGGTGATAACCTGCTGGTATTCTCGCATGCGCCCAATGGGAAGAGAGCGACTGGGAAGGATTATCTTCGGCTCAGCCAGAGGCACGCAAGCTAAGGAGCGAGCCTCGCCATCGGGCCGACCCCATACCGATTCATGTATGGGGACATTTCGAGCTCTCAAGGAGGGAGAGCTTGAACGGGCGCCCAAGGGGCCGGAGGCCCCGCTGTAGAGCGTGCAAGGGCGCCTGAGGTGGGGGTCGCCCTTCAAGACCAAGCGACTCGGAGGAGGACGATCGAGGATTCCTGACTCCATACGCCCTGAGCGAACCCCTCACCACCTGTGGAAGTTTGGGAGATTCCTCCTTTTGGTGCCCTCCGAGCAGGCATGGAGGGAGCCGATGCCGAGGGCGTTGGCGGCCCGCACCGGCAGATGAACCAACAACCACGACCGCCGAGCCCCGACGAACTCAACGGAGCCAAGAGGCGGAAGACGGTGCCGCTTACCAACGCAAAGACCTCGAAGGTGCCGACTTACCCCCCACCTGAGTGGCAAGAGGTCAAGAGGCGTAAGGAGGGCAGAAGGACGTGGCCCAAGGAGCAGGAGGTCACCGCGCAGCCCCACCTCGAGCCGGCCTGCCCCGGCTGTGAAGGGGCAAAAGAGCTTGCTCCCGACCCCCTCACCTCCTCCGAGCCCTGTGAGAAAGAGGGCACAAAGGAGTTAGAGGCCAAGAGGGCCAAAGAGGGTGAGACTGACCACCACTGTGACCCGAGGGTCCCGATTAGGTCCGAGAACCCGCCCCGACTTACTCCGATCAAGGTATGGAGGTCCTGGACCGAGAAATGCCGGCCCCACTACGGACTTTGTGGGGCCTCACACGCGGCCGTGGAAGAAACACGGCGAAGTCTGGGAGCCATGGACGGAATGCTTTGGGGTCTCGGTACATGGAGAAGACCTGTGAAGTGGAGGCCACCCGAGGAGGATGGTGGAACCCAAGAGCAAGTGAAGGCGGCGAGGGGCAAAGGAAAGGCGGAGTCCCTCGCCGGATCGAGGAAGGGAATTGGTGCAGGAGTGGCATCCGGACGTGTTCCAAATGGTCTCGGACCTTTGACAACTCTAGTCCGGAGTTTGCCCAAGATGCGGGCGATCAACAAGGAGGTCCGATCCAAGAACCTCCGGAGGACCCGAGGCGATGGACCTTGAGGTCCCGAGGATGGCCTACAACCGCCAAGGAGGAAGAAGGGGCGTGGTGCCGAGCCCCTTAAGGCGGCGGGAAGATAGGGCCACCAGCGGCGTTGAGGCTCGAACGCAGGACAACCAACGGATGGTTGATATCCGATCCGCCGGATCCGAGTAAGGGCGGTAGCCCGGATCATTGTCCATTGAACTCGCCACCAAGGTGGATCACCTTGGTGATAACTCTGGTATTCTCGCATGCGCCCAGCCGGGGAAGAGAGCGGACGGGAAGGATTATCTTCGCCTTCGCCAGAGGCACGCAAGCTAAGGAGCGAGAAGCCTCGCCATCGGGCCGACCCCATACCCGATTCATGTATGGGGACATTTCGAGCTCAAGGAGGGAGAGCTTGAACGGGCGCCCCGGGGCCGGAGGCCCGCTGTAGAGCGTGCAAGGGCGCCTGAGGTGGGGGTCGCCCTTCAAGACCAAGCGACTCGGAGGAGGACGATCGGGAGGATTCCTGACTCCATACGCCCTGAGCGAACCCCTCACCACCTGTGGAAGTTTGGGAGGCGATTCCCTTCCTCCTTTTGGTGCCCTCCGAGCAAGGAGGGAGCCGATGCCGAGGGCGGCTGACCGGCAGATGACAACCAACAACCACGACGCCGAGCCCCGACGAACTCAACGGGAGTCAAGAGGCGGAAGACGGTGCCGCTTACCAACGCAAAGACTGGGAGTGCCGATTCCCCGCCACGGAGTGGCAAGAGGTCAAGAGGCGAAGGAGGGCGAAGGACGTGGCCCAAGGAGTGGAGGTCACCGGGCACACCGAGCCGGCCTGCCCCGGCTGTGAAGGGGCAAAAGAGCTTGCTCCCGACCCCCTCACCTCCTCCGAGCCCTGTGAGAAAGAGGGCACAAAGGAGTTAGAGGCCAAGAGGGCCAAAGAGGGTGAGACTCTGACCACCACTGTGACCGAGGGTCCCGATTAGGTCCGGAGAACCCACCCGGACTTACTCCGATCATGTATGGAGGTCCTGGCGGACCGAGAAATGCCGGCCCCACTACGGACTTTCTCCTCACGGGCCGTGGAAGAAACACGGCGAGTCTGCTACACATGGACGGAATGCTTTGGGGTCTCTGCAGGGAGAAGACCTGTGAAGTGGAGGCCACCCGAGGAGGATGGTGGAACCCAAGAGCAAGTGAAGGCGGCGAGGGGCAAAGGAAAGGCGGAGTCCCTCGCCGGATCGAGGAAGGGAAACGCCGGTGGCGGAGCGCGAGGCCCGCGTTCACAGACTGGTTAAGGTTCTTCACAGGCGAACAAGCAAGCCTGGGAGGCCAAGCGCGGGCGGAGGACCTTGCAAGAGGGGAAGCGCAGCAGAGGCAAGAGGCCCGGCACAAGCAGAGAGCTCGGACTGGAGGCGGCAGCAGATGGAGGCCAAGTGGGCGGCCTGTAAAGGCGGCGAAGGAGTCAAGCGGCAAGAGCGACCGGGATACCACGTGATCGAACCGTGGAGAGAGTCACAGTGCCGAGGTTAACTCAAGGCCGACAAAGGCTATGGAGCGTGCAAGGGCCAAAGGAGGAGATGGAGGCCAAGACTGGGAGATAGGAGATCTCCGAGCAGCAGGAAGTAGAGGAGAGGCGGCAGCAGATGGAGGATGCAAGGACACTGAGCTACAACTCCAAGATGCGGAAAGCAGTGATTCTCAACGAGAATCCACGACTCGAGCACGAACAGAGTGCCTCTCCGGCCTCAAGACGGAGGAAAATCGCGACTATCCAAGGAGTTGGACGCTGCTGCCACGAAGGAGCCGGAGGAAGTCCCGAGTCTGGACGGAGGTACCGACCGCCCGGAGAGGGAGTCATGAGCTAAAGGCCGAATGAACGGAGGAGCGCGAGCACGGAAGAAAAGAAGCCGGTCCACCGAGAAAGGCGGAAGGGAACGCGCTATGGCGGTAAGTGGCAATGGAGAGGAAACGACGGAGCGAGGGAGCAACAGGCTGCAGAGGTGACCGAGGCCGCCTTGTAGCCTGATACCGCCCACCACAACCGGGCAGAGAGAGGTGGCCCAACAAGCCGGGCAAAGACGCCCAACACTTATGGCGGAGGGAGTATCGGTGCGGCACACGTGGAAGAGGCAATTCAACAAGTCGATTCAGACTTTGCCTATTACCACGAGCCCCTCAAGCGAGAAGCCTCGACGCCCCGAAACGGACGGACCGGAAGGCCTGGGAGATGAAGGCCACGGGACAAAGACAGGACCCTAGTGGCCCCTGCTTGAGATGACGGAGCGGCGGAGAGGAGCAACCGAGGAGCGAACGAGGGAGCGCGGATGCGAGGTAAGCACCCCGCACCTCACCATGGAAGGAGGGGCCAAGGAGTCACCGGCGATCGGGAACATGGAGGACTTGAGGGGAGAGCCACGGAGGAGTCCTGAGGGAGGAAACCCGGTGGGCGTGAGTCCGGACTTTGTCCGGACCAGGGGAGGCCGACCAAGTCCGGACCAGAATAAGTCCGGACCAAGTCCGGACAATAAGTCCGGACTCAAGTCCGGACCGAATAAGTCCGGACCCCGAGGTCCGGACCCTGCAGACAAGGTCGGACCTAGCCGGCCGACCAGAAGCCGGACTCAAGTTCGAGTCGAGACAGACCTCGAGGACCGGCCGCAAGAAGGAGGAGCCCCTTCGACTTACGCTAGGGGAGCAGATATGGTGGCCCCACCGGGGGACCTGTGGGAGGCTGTGGGAGGATGACGCCGTGGTAACGGCTTGTCGATCCGCCAGAGCCCAACCCGGCTGTGATTCCGGAGAGGAGGCCCGCCACGGATCATCCGATTGGGTGCCACAACCGCTGTGACGGGGATTGACCACCCATTCCGAGGCGGGGCCTGTGGACCTTCCCACAACATGGAAGGAGATAGGGGGGAAATAGGATGGTAGGCGGCCGATATACCGCTGGCTATCAATAGGGGTGTAATAAAGACGCCACCTTGGGCGCAGATAAGAGGGCCGAGGCCTAGTAAAGCATCTTTCTCTTGGTGTTGATGCCGCTCTGCACCTTTGTGAGTCTTCTTGCTAACGTGAGTCCCGAGTCACCGAGCAGCACGCCCGGGAGATTGATCAAGGTCCCGTGACGGACTTAACGCGTGGTGTGTGTGGAAGGGTGACTGGTGACCGTGCCCCGAGCCGCGTCCGGCACCGAACGGATCGAACGTGAGCCGGAGGAACTCGGGAGGGCGTGTAGAGCCCGAGAGGCCCGCGGAACGACGGAGGAGGTCCTGTAACCCGCTTTTTTCTAAGACCAAGAGTGTAGCGTGAGGGAGAGAGGAAAGGACTGGATGTGAGGGACGGATGTGAACGATGGACAACGGGTCCTTAAACGCTTGGCCATACCGGGCTCAGACGGTGAACGCCAGAGTAGTTAGGAGTATGTGTGTGTTGAGGCCGAACGAGCGCTAAGGACGGTAAGAATCACCAAACGCGTAAACGGAGCCTATCATTCCCTTTGGGAACGGACTTCTTCCTACAACGACACGGATTGTGCGCGCCTACCGCCAAGAAAAGTCGCGCCACATATATGCATGTAAATGTCATGCGACATTTATATAATAGGCCAAGGACATTTATATACATGCCATGGGCCAAGGACAAATTTGTCCTTGGGCCATGACATGTATATTACAAGGCTTTCATGGGGCAGACTTTGTCCTTGGCCCACATAATGCATGGCATGGTCAAGACCAGACATGAACCGCCATTTCTGGGCCAAGGACACATTTGTCCTTGGCCCACAAAGTATGCATGGCATGGTGTGGCCCAGACATACTATAATAGGCTGGGCCAAGGACAAATTGTCCCCGCCCAGACATGGGCTCATGTCATGGGCGGACAAATTTGTCCTTGGCCCACGGAAAGGCAAGCACACATATTGGTGTCTATATATGTATAGCATGATGAGTGGTGTAGACTTCATTTGGGAGGACATGCTATTATGAGGACTTAAAACACAAGGAGCGCATGATGAGGTGGCCAAACATGCATGGGGATGGGCCTAGTTGTCATGGGCCAAGGATCTTTGAGCTTGGCCCATGACATGTAAATGCATGGCATGGTCTTAACCATGACATGCATATACATGCCATGGGCCAAGGACAAAGTTGTGCTTGGCACATGACATGCATATGGATGTCATGGGCCAAGGAAAACTTTGTCCTTGGGCCATGACATGCATGCATGTCGTATGCAGGATGATATGCATATATATATGACATGACATTTATATATGCCATGGGCCAAGGACAAAGTTGTCTTGGCCCATGAGAGAGCAGATGTCATGGGCCAAGGACAACTTTGTCCTTGGCCCATGGCATGTATATAAATGTCATGCGATGACATGCATATATACATGACATGGTCCAATGAAAATGTTTCCTTGGACCATGTCATATATGTCATGGTCATGTCATGTCCGTGGGCCATGACATGTATATGCATGTTATGGGCTGTGACATGACATGACCATGGGCCATGACATGGACGATACCGAGGCCCAAGGACAAATAGTTCCTTGGGCAATGACAAGCGGTGCATATGTCCTCGCCCTCGAAATGACCGTGGAATGTTCTTGGTCGAAATGTGTGCGAGAATTTGGTGACTATATATGTCTACGAGTGATAAGTGTGGTCATCGCTGATTAGGTCCCACTTGTTATAATGAGGAGTTGAGACATAAGGGAAGGCGGCGAGGTGGCAACTTTGAATGGCGACGCGCGTGCGCATGGCGGCCGTCACGCGGCATCGCATGCGCGTCGGAGACATGGCCTATTACTTCCGCCATCACACCGCGTGTTACTTCCACTTGCATCTTTTCAATCGCCACCCTGCGTTGCAATCGCTTTGTCTCTGCTCGCCTCAAGCTCACTTTGCGCGTTACAAAGATGGTGTGGGACGTGGACTTCGAGGATTTGGCCGAGGCTGCCGCCTAAGTCGGCACCGACTTCAACTCGCCGTGACACACCCGCCGGTGAAGATGGCGCCCGCCGGCACAAAGGAGGGCGCCCCCCGCCCTGCAGCAGCGGCGGCAATGGCGATGGGGCGGGCTGGTGGTGGGCAAGCACTGCTGAGGGGGACCCCGCAGCGGCACAAAGGGTCATGGAAGTGTCACGCCCGGCGGTGGGAAACGCGGCCGGGAGGTGGAAACGGTGGTGGACCCATAGAGGCCGGGCGCCCATCCGAGACGACAGGAGAGGGCGTGGCGGAGGGTGGCACAGTGACAACAGACTGGGAGCGCCACCATGAAGATGGGCGTGCAAGTGTCCTTCCAAGGTTGCGGGAGGAGGTGTGATGGCGATGCCCCAGCAAGTTGCCCTGCCGAGGTGGGGATGGGAAGGAAGATGCTTCCCACCATCAACCCCCGCCGGGAGGGAGCGCTCCTATGGGCCGCCGTCGCGAGGGGTTTTTGGTCCTCCTGAGTGGCGGAGGTGGCCCTTCCGTGAGTGTGGCTGGTCCCTGGATGAGCGAACATCGGTCCCCCGCCCTTGTGGCATGGATGCCCCAGCAAGTGCGCCCATCCGCCCATCCCGCCTCCCGAGAGGACCACTTGCCTATGCCGACGCAATGCGATCGAGGTGCACGCGAGCCAAGGGGAGGAAGGGCATGCTCCCGACCTCCAATGTGAAGAACATCTGGATGTGGGAGATGAGGACAAGGTTGAGGGGCCAAGCCCGCCAGAGGCCGAGGCGGCCGACTCCGAGGCGGATGGAAATGGCGAGGACGAGGACAATTGCGAGGAGGAGGCTGAGGTGGGTGACATGGAAGAACGGGGTGACAGAGCCGACGTCCCCACCACTGCAACTGCAGCAGAGATAGGAGAACTCACCACATCGCTGGCCGGTAAGCAACTCGACGACGCTATTGTCAGACAGTGTGCTCCACGGCGGGAGGAGTGTTTATGGCCGCACTGCGCGATGGAGGTTGGGTCGAAAATGAGGATCAGCCGGCGCGGTGGAGGATGAAGAAGGATGCTGAGGAGGGCCTTCCATCGCGTGTCTTGGAGCTAGTGTGCGAAGATGACGTTGATGGTGCCGTGGACAAGCCATGACGAGAGTCCGAGGGAGAGGCCGTGAGTATGGTAGAGATTGAGTTTCCGCATCGACCGGGATGAGATTGTGGCGAGGTTTGCGGTGCATCACGGACAAGGAACCACAACGTAGGGAAGAAGGTGAGGCAAGCTGCATTGATATGGAGGGAGAAGGGTAAGGATGCGAAATGGCTCCATCCGCCGAATGTCACAACGAAGGCATGGAGGAAGGCCGTGGAGCAGGGGGTGGTTACGTTGCACAAGAATGGGGGGGTGTGGCCAACACCTCAGCAAGCTGCCGCAACGTCTGCAAGGCTGGCAAAGCATGATCAAGGGACCAATCCCTTTGGTCCACTAGGGGCGAAAGATTTTGAAAGGAAGTTCGTGCAACGGTGGGGAGGGAGCGCAACAGGAGAGGAGCTGCGGTGGGCAGCGAGGAATGGCTTGGAGAACATGCCGGAGTACTGGAGAGGTAAAGGAAAAGGCATGACGGTGGCGTGAGAGGGCAAGTGGGCGAGGCAACGCTTGTCGATGTGATCACCGGAGTGGCATGTGATGCTTGAGACGGAATGCAAGAGGGAAGCAATGGATGAGGCGATAAAGACACATGCAAAGGCGTTGAAGAGGGTGGGGGGACAACGAGGGAGAGGGAGGGAAGAGCTGGTGGGCATGGAAGAAGGGGGACAACAATGTGGAAGTGGTGGCACCGACACGGAGGATCACACGAGCGTGTCGAAAAGTGTAAGTGCAAATGTGTAACATGTCATGCAAATGGCGATGCAATGGGCGAACATCGATCACAGCTTTTGTTGCAGCCCATGGTGGTCGAAAAGAAGGAAGCTGTGGAAGGATGTGTGGGAAACGCAGAGCCTGTGGAGGCGTGAGCAAGGGAAGAGAAAGCGGCACCAAGCATGACACCAACAAGCAAAGGAAGAAAACGGCGGTTCTACACCGGAAGAAGAAGAAGAATCCTCCGAGGACAACCAATGAGTGTAGGGGTGTCGCAAGAAGCCTAAGTAGCATAGGATTTAGTTTTATGTAGGAAGAAAGTGAGGGCTTCGATGAGTTAGCCGCCATCTAGATGAATGTGGTTCGAGCGCAGTGGTGATGTGAAGGCGAAAGGGAGAAGCTTGTGGCTGCCCGAATCGATGACTCAAGAATGCATAATTGTGACATTGCGTTTTGTGACACAATAGAATTGCCGGTAGGTGTGGGTTGACGATTGCTAGGTTTGCGCATGTGAAAAGACCACAGCAGACGGGTTGGGGAAACGACGCCATTGCTCATGGGTACGGACAAAAGCATGGGATTAGTCCTCATGTACCACCCTTTCCCAATTTCGTGACATCAAGGTATGTATGTATAAAGGAACCTAGTTGTCCATGCACTCAGCGTGGAGGAGGCAGATGGTGACGAACAAGCGGTCGCGTGTTCGAAGCCAGTTAAGTCAAACGATTTTGCAACTGCAAGAACAAGAGGTAACGGAGGTATGCGATAGCCAAAGACCAAAGAAGAGAACGATTGCAAGAATAGATATCCGCCACAGAGCAAGAGAACGATATCTGTGTAATGGAAATAAAAATACTGTATAATCCAGTGTTCATGTACAAATACCTACCTACAAGTAGGTACCTGCACGTATGAAGGTAAATCCAGATCTACAAGTAGGTACGTATGAAGGTAATGTGTATTCTATCTCTACCAAGATATCGTGCAAAAGCCATAAACAAATAGTATACAAGCCAATAATAGCTATGGTAAGCCATAAACAATTAGTATACAAGCCAATAATAGCTATGGTAGGGAAAAAGGTTGATATAGGAATTACACGTGGTAGAGGAAGGAGACAATTAATGAGAGACAATTAATGAGCATGTTAGTGTGATATCCGGTTTGGGCGCCATTAACAATAGTTGTGAAGAGAGAGTGCAATGAAGAGCAATAGGAAAAACATTAACTAATTGTACTTCCAATGGGGTGTAATAAAGAGGGGACCGATAGAGAAGAGAGAGAGGGTCCTTGTTACTCATGTTGCATTTGCATGAGGGAATTCATAAACAATGCGTATGAGAGAGGGATGTAGTTAAGAGGGTGAAGTGGTAGGAGAGAGAGCAAGGTTCGTGTTAAGATTGTAGGCCCAATGCGGAAAGAAATGACAAACTTAATACCAAGCCTCCAAATGATGTTGCAAGTTACAAGTGTAACATAAAATTGCAACAACGACTGTAACATAGGGGGCCATTTCTAGTAGGGCACGTTGGGCACGATGACTGCCATGGCTGATGGTGTGGTAGATGGAGGATCTGTCTGTGCCCATGGAACATCAACACCTTGACCTAGCATTTGTGTCCAATATGCCCTGGAATACATGGAAGGATGGCATAGGGGTTTGAAGAAACTCGTGAAGTGAAGTCCTTGTAGAAAGAGAATCCTAGGAGGTTGGTTACATTGTTGCCGCTTTTGTGACACAAGCGAGAATTGCCGGTAGGTGTGGGTTGAAGCACGATTGCTAGGTTTGCCGCATGTGAAAAGACGACCGTGCACGGGTTGGGGAAACGACGACGCCATTGCTCATGGGTACCGGACAAAAGCATGGGATTAGTCCTCATGTACCACCCTTTCCCAATTTCGTGACATCAAGGTATGTATGTATAAAGGAACCTAGTTGTCCATGCACCGCTGGTGGAGTGGAGGAGGCAGATGGTGACGAACAAGCGGTCGCGTTCGCCGTTAAGTCAAACGATTTTGCAACCGCAAGAACAAGAGGTAACGAGGCGCCAAGAATATAGCCAAGACCAAAGAAGAGAACGCCAAGATAGATATCCGCCACAGAGCAAGAGAACGATATCCGTAATGGAAATAAAAATATCAGATAATCCGGTGTTCATGTACAAATACCTACCTACAAGTAGGTACGTATGAAGGTAAATCCGTATCTACAAGTAGGTACCGACGTATGAAGTAATGTGTATTCTATCTCTACCAAGATATCGTGCAAAAGCCATAAACAAATAGTATACAAGCCAATAATAGCTATGGTAAGCCATAAACAATTAGTATACAAGCCAATAATAGCTATGGTAGGGAAAAAGGTTGATATAGGAATTATGGTCGTGGTAGAGGAAGGAGACAATTAATGAGAGACAATTAATGAGCATGTTAGTGTGATATCCAGTTTGGGCCATTAACAATAGTTGTGAAGAGAGAGTGCAATGAAGAGCAATAGGAAAAACATTAACTAATTGTACTTCCAATGGGGTGTAATAAAGAGGGGACTGATAGAGAAGAGAGAGAGGGTCCTTGTTACTATGTTGCATTTGCATGAGGGAATTCATAAACAATGCGTATGAGAGAGGGGATGTAGTTAAGAGGGTGAAGTGGTAGGAGAGAGAGCAAGGTTCGTGGTTAAGATTGTAGGCCCAATGCGGAAAGAAATGACAAACTTAATACTAAGCCTCCAAATGATGTTGTGTTACAAGTGTAACATAAAATTGCAACAACGATCGTAACATAGGGGCCATTTCTAGTAGGGCACGTTGGGCACGAGGATCACATGGTGTGGTAGATGGAGGATCTGCATGCCCATGGAACATCAACACCTTGACCTAGCATTTGTGTCCAATATGCCCGAATACATGGAAGGGATGGCATAGGGGTTTGAAGAAACTCGTGAAGGACCGTGAAGTCCTTGTAGAAAGAGAATCCTAGGAGGTTGGTTACATTGTTGCTCGCTTGATGTCGGTGCTATAACGAGTCCTTGGTACATCCCACTTGGTGGTGGTGGCCCATGGTTCACATATCGACCTTCCATAATGATTGCCTTTCTACCAAACTTGTACTTTCTTCCAAGGGCCCTGCCGAACTTGCACGCTCTTCCAACGCTCCTGCCAAACTGGAATGCTCCTCCAAGCCCCTGCCAAACTCAAACGCTTCCAAGTCTGCCTGCTGCTACACTCTTTCAAGCCCGCTGCCAAACTTAAATGCTCTTCCAAGCCTCTTGCCCAAATTGGAATGCTCTTTCTCGCCACCTCCAAACTCGAATGCTCTTCCAAGCCCCCCACCAAACTTGAACGCTCTTCCACCCTCCTACCAAACTTGAATGGGATTCCAAGCTCCCTACTAAACTTGCATGTGAAACTTTGTGAATTGCAAACGGAAACTTTGAAACGGAAGCTCGTTGAATTGCAAAAAAGGGAATAAAGCAATTAATTAAAAGTTGAATACAAAATTGTCTTAAGTACTTCATGTGAGTAGGTGTGACCATTCACCACTAACCAAGATATTAAATAACTAAATAATAACTGGTAGGTTAATAACAACCTTTCACATTCTAACACTCCCACTTAACCTGAGCAGGTAATTATTTATTCACCACTGAGTTCCAAGTAACTTATGGTAAATACGGATAAATCCGGATAAAAATACCGTTATGTACCCATGGGCATGCGCATGTGGGGGTAATGGGGGTTGTTGGGCATTAATACCCATACACCTTCACCCCGTGAAAGCCGTATCCCGCGGCAACCTCAAAAACACACCAGCAATGGACTCGGAACACAAGAGGACGCAGTAAAGCCATCACCGACGGAGGAATCACTGTAACAATTAAGCGGAGGGCGCACGGTGATGAGTGTGGGAGGTCGCCCAAGGAAACGCCCGCGCCAACAAGCGGCATACCACTGAAGCGACACGGCGATGGTCGCAGGAGAGACAGACCACCTGCATCTGTGCATGCCCAGCTTCAAAACACCGATGCGGTCGCCTCGCCGGGCGGCAACCGCAGCTGATTCATCTACTGATAGGGGCAGCAAGAAACGCACGGGTGCGCCCTCACCACTCAAACTTGTGCCATTGTTTCTGTAACCTTGTGTTCTTCCCATGACCCATTGTAGCTGAATAAGAGACGCACCCTCAAACGAGACAGGCACAGCAGGCGTGTAGGCAGGAGATATAGCCTCGTAGTTGAAATTGCAGACCCTATATCTGTGCTTCATGTCCTATTTTTGTTTTTCCTTATAAGAAGTGCCTGTAGTTAACCATTGCGTGTGTATGCTCATATAGAGATGGAAGATGTTCCTCACGAAGTCACAGGCCCTCAAGACCCAACAGCATCAGGCTCCAGACCCGTGCCAACTTTGAGTATGTTGCCCCCCATCCCAGTTTATCCTCCTAGGTGACCTCCAGATACATGGCCAATGGAAAAAATCCATAGAGGTCCGATGCGTGTTGACCCTAACCGTCATCCAGATGTGAGATATGACCAGAGACACTTTGAGGAGGACAAAGAAAAGATCCAGGGGATGATAAGAAGAAGGATTGCCCGCCTAGAGTAGGACATCCAAGACCTACACTCACTGGATGCACAATGGGAAGAGTGGATATTGCCCGAAGCGTCTTCAGAAGGTAAATATAAAGAAGGTGGCTTCAAAATTAGCTAAATCTGCACTAGTACTTGTTAGTTGAAAATACTAACCCTCAGATCAATTACTTGTCAGTTCACGATTTGATTTAGCTGTATGCTTCATCCACTGAGCTGACCTGTAATGTGCAGACAACTTAACAGAAAAAAAAATTTGCACTGACCATGGATGCCTTGAAACATGTAAACAAACTCAGGTGGCGAAAACTAGCAAGCTAAGGAGTTAGCAGCTAGTAAAACTCCAAACTAAAAAACTATGAAATTTTATCAGAGGCCACCCACGGTCCAAGTAGTAAGACTGTTAAATTAGAAATGAAACTCCCTAAGACCTAGAGACTCTAGGTGCTTAAAGTGCTTAATTTTAGGAAGAGCCTTAGTTAAAATATCGGTGTTATCTTCTGTACGATATACTTAACCTTTACTATTCCTCTCTCGGCAACATCCCGGATGTAATTGTGATAGAGCTCTATATGTTATGTCCTAGCATGAAACCTAGGGTTAGCAACTAAAGCTATAGCACCCATATTATCACAAAACAGACTAGTAGAATCAGTTTGTGACTGATTTACAGAATCAAGAAATTGACGTTCCCACTCTGCCTCCTTGCAGGCATCTGTCAAGGCTTTGTACTCGGCTTCAGTAGAAGACAAAGCAAGAGAAGCTTGTTTCTTGCAACTCCAACTAACAGACCCAGAAGCCAAGGAAACAATAAGCTGAAAGACTCTTTCGCGTTTCAGCATTGGACGCCCAATCAGCATCGGCAAAAGAGGTAAGTAAAAGTGACTTGCTCCCACTTGCTGAATATTGTAAACCATAGGAAATAGTGCCCTTGATATAACGATAGATACGCTTAACAGCTGTCCAATGTGTGCGTGCAGGCTACTTAAGAAACTGCGAAACCATACTAACACACTGTAGCTGATGTCAAGTCGAGTCCAGTTGGCCAGGAAAATCAAACAACTAACAACCTCTGCATAAGGAACAGATGCCATATCTTTAAGATCTGCTGCACTCTGAGGAGCTTGATCTATACTAAACTTTTCCCCCACTGCAGAGGGAGTCGTAACAGGTCTGGCCTCATCCATATGAAAGCGTTTAAGAATTTCTTTGATGTACTCACTTTGATGAAGAATAATGTGACCTGCAGCCCTGTGACACAAAATTTGGATGCCGAGACAGAACTACATATCCTCTTGATCAGTCATTTCAAACTCAGCACGAAGCATAGTCTTAACTTTCTCTAGTTGTGGAGTACATCGAACGCAATCATAGAACAACAAAAAGACCACCGGAAGGTAAAACACATTGTTGTCTAGATTGTAGAAAACCTAGCTTCTTCAAGTACTTCACAATCCGCTTGTACCACGCTCTTGGACTTTGTTTCAAGTCGTAAATAGTCTTTAGCAGCTTGCAAACTTTCCTAGCCCATTTTTGTTGATGAAGCCTCGTTGTCGTCATGTATAAAACTTCTTCTAACTCCCCATGCAGAAAGTCAGTATATACGCCCATCCGTTGGACTTCAAGATCATACTCGAGCCATGGCTAGCAACATACATGTAAGGTGGCTTCACAACCGTGAGAAGGTATCGCCATAATCAATACCGGTATTTGACTAAACCCCTCGCAACCAAGCGTGATTTATATCTAGCCACGCTCCATCCGACTTGAGCTTGGTCTTGAAGACCCACTTATGCCTAATAGGTTTCCGCTGTGGAAGATCAACAAGTTCCCAAGTGTTCTTCTTCTTCATAAGAGAGTTGTACTCATCAATCAACCGCCAATGGTGTCCATCCGTCCGTGGATTGCTTCCTCAGATGCGGATCCGCCTTACATCGTGTACATGTAGGCTAGAAACATGGGCACCATGCTTCAAATCCACAACCGATAAGGAGGCTCACCATGCTCAGGATCAAGGCCACGAAAGGTGATACCGGGAATGTGGTCTCACGAGGTGGAGAGAGGCCTGCCATCAGATCCTTCCAGATCATCATCATCGTAGCTGAAAAATGACCAACACCGTCCATTGATGCATTCTCTCATTAAGGTCAGCATCAGCTGTTTCTTCCCCTTCCTCATGTTGAGAAGTAGCTGAAGATTCTAGGTGTGCTTCGGACTCACCATCAGAAAATGGATCATAAGAAAAAACAGGGAGAAGAATCAACATGTGGAGGACTAGGTGTGTCATCTTCTGAATTTTCGGTTTCAGCTGACTCATGTGAAGGAGAAAATGCATAGACCTGAATCTTCTACAATGTTAGGAGAATGTAGTTCACAAAAGGTGACACTACGAGCAAGTGTGAGTTTCCGGTCTTAGGTCATACAACTTGTAGGCTTTACTTTCCTCGAATAGCCTACAAAGAAATAGGGCCCGGACCTATCATCTAACTTCCGACGCTTTGGACAGGAATGAACACAAAAGCAGAGAGCTAAAGACATAAGATGCAACAAACTAGGTTTCTTGCTCCAAAAGGCTTCAAAAGGTTGCGAAAGAGGTCAGGAACTCGCTTAAGATATAAGTAGTCACAATCGCCTCTGCCTAATATCCCTTTGGAAGTCCTGACTAAGAGAGCTTACTACATGTCATCCCCATCAAAGTCTGATTTTTTCTCTCAGCCACTCCATTTTGCTGAGGAGTGTATGAAACTGTGAGTTGCCTGCGAATTCCATTTTTCTGAAAAAGATCATCATACTTCTGCCCAAGAAATTCCCCACCATTATCAGTCCGTAGACATTTAACTAACTTGCCAGTTTGTTGTTGAACGAGGGGAATCCAAGCGGCTATCTTATCAAATGCCTCACTCTTCAACTTCAAAGGAAATGTCCAATGTGGCGTGTGCTACTTGAACTGCGAAACCATACTAACATCGATGTCGTCGAGTCCAATTGGCTGTGAAAATCAAACAACTAACAACCTCGCATAAGGAATGATGCCATATCTTTAAGATCTCCGCACTGAGGAGCTTGATCTATACTAAACTTTCCCCACCGCAGAGGAGTCGTAACAGTCCGGCCTCATCCATATGAAAGCGCTTAAGAATTTCTTTGATGTACTTAGTTTGATGAAGAATAATGTGACTGCACGCAAAAAACTGGATGCCGAGATGTAATACAGATCCTCTTGATCACCATTTCAAACTCACGAAGCATAGTCTTAACTTTCTAGTTGTGGAGTACTATTACGAGAAGGCAATCATCCACGTAAAAGTGCTAGAACAACAAAAGACCACCGGAAGGTAAAACACATTGTTGTCAGGGATTGTAGAAAACCTAGCTTCTTCAAGTACTTCACAATCCGCTTGTACCACGCTCTTGGACTTTGTTTCAAGTAAATAGTCTTTAGCTTGCAAACTTTCCTAGCCCATTTTTGTTGATGAAGCCTCGTTGCATGTATAAAACTTCTTCTAACTCCCCATGCAGAAAGCGTATATACGTCCATCCGTTGGACTTCAAGATCATACTGTAGCCATGGCTAGCAACATACATGTAAGGTGGCTTCACAACCGTGAGAAGGTATCGCCATAATCAATACCGGTATTTGACTAAACCCCTCGCAACCAAGCGTGATTTATATCTAGCCACGCTCCATCCGACTTGAGCTTGGTCTTGAAGACCCACTTACGCTAATAGGTTTCCGCTGTGGAAGATCAACAAGTTCCCAAGTGTTATTCTTCATAAGAGAGTTGTACTCATCATCAATCGAAATCGCCAATGGTGTCCATCCGTCCGTGATTGCTTCCTCATAGGATGCGGATCCGCCTTACATCGCATATGTAGGCTAGAAACATGGGCACCATGCTTCAAATCCACAACCGATAAGGAGGCGCCCCATTTCACAGATCTCGCCCACGAGCGTGATACCGTGAACAGTGGTCTCACGAGGTGGAGAGGGAGGCCTCCACCGCCGAGATCCTTCCGGATCATCAAGCTGAAAATGACCAACACCATCCATTGATGCATTCTCATTAAGGTCAAGATCTGCTTTCTTCCCTTCCTCATGTTGAGAAGTAGTCAAGATTCTAGGTGTGCTTGGACTCACCATCGAAAATGGATAATCGGAAAAGCGGGAGAAGAATCAACATGTGGAGGACTAGGTGTGTCATCTTCTGAATTTTCAGTTTCAGCTGACTCATGTGAAGGAGAAAAATATAGACCTGAATCTTCTACAATGTTAGGAGAATGTAGTTCACAAAAGGTGACACTACGAGCAAGTGTGAGTTTCCTGGTCTTAGGGTCATACAACTTGTAGGCTTTACTTTCCTCAGAATAGCCTACAAAGAAATAGGGCCTGGACCTATCATCTAACTTCCGACGTTTGGACACAGGAATGAACACAAAAGCAGGGGAGCCAAAGACACGAAGATGCAGCAAACTAGGTTTCTTGCTCCAAAAGGCTTCAAAAGGGTTGTGTAAAGAGGTGGGAACTCGTTTAAGATATAAGTAGCCAATCGCCTCCTAATATCCCTTTGAAGTCCTGACTAAGAGAGCTTACTACATGTCATCCCCATCAAAGTCTGATTTTTTCTCTCAGCCACTCCATTTTGTGAGGAGTGTATGGAACCGTGAGTTGCCTTCTAATTCCATTTTTCAAAAAGATCATCATACTTTGCCCAAGAAATTCCCCACCATTTCAGACATTTAACTAACTTTCGCTTTGTTGTTGAACGAGGGGAATCCAAGCGGCTATCTTATCAAATGCCTCACTCTTCAACTTCAAAGGAAATGTCCAAGTGAATCGAGAATAGTCATCTGTAAGAGTTAGATAATACCAAGCGCCACCCAAGGAAGAGACTTGCAGCTTGCCAGCAATATCAGCATGAACAAGCTCAAGTACCTCAGTGGCCCTAGTAGCATCCTTGTTCTTGAAAGGTAATTCCTTCTGGTTGGATAAGATACATGATTTGCAAGCATGAAGGTCCTTGAATTGAGCTGGAAGTCTCTCCTTGTAACAGTCCATAGAAGACATCAAGCTCAATTTCACCTTGTTGATATGACCAAGGCGAGCATGCCAAAGTTGAACTTTTGGCTGAGATGTGACTCTTGAACTTGGGACAGCACTTATAGCTGATAAAGTTCATTAACCAATACACCTCTTTCTATGCACAGATTAGGGCTGGAAATTTTATACAAGCAGTAGCTGTTCAATTCAAATCTGAACCCAACCAAAGCCGATTGTGTAAAGATGTTACTGCTAAGGCAACCACTCTTCTTCCAATTTCCAGGGAAGACTGTACCTTATCTGTGTCCAGAGCGTGTCAACTGATTCATGTGGCAAGTTTGCAGGAGTGGCATGTACAGTGGGCCTCATCTACTAAAAGCTTCTGCGCTAAAGCGAGTGGTCCTTGGTGGCCCCTTGGCGTTGGTGTTATAACGTCTTGGCCTTCATGATCGTAAGGTCTCATCCTTTCTCACCTAGTTACGGACTGGGCATATGGCTATTGGGGCTTATTTCAGGCGATTCAACATCGCTAGACACCATTTTGTCAGAAATATGTCTTTCGAGGAAACCCGCCAACACATCCTTGGTCAGTACTCGGCTACCTGCAACAAGTGGGACCAGATTTTTCAGGGCTCTTACTCTGATATGCGCCAACTCCTCAGTATTTCTAAACTCAGAGGGGAACTTATCTCTTACTTCAAGCTGATTGGCGACTACTTTTAGTGCAGGTTCCTTAGCAAAGCTAGTCTTCTGATCTTTGTTTGATCTACTTTCTTTGCTTTTACGCTCTCCCAAATGTCACTTCATTCATGTTCTTGATTCCTGTTCTGGTGTCATAGCCTCACAGCTGCATATGCCTAATGATCTATAAATCAATAAATAAAAATAAACGGCGATGAGGTAGACGCAATAAAGAGACGGGCTAAGGCGAGAACGAAAACTAAAAATAGTGATAAATGGCCGGATGTCGGGCAAGTGTTAAGGATCAGAGCCTGCACCTCGCTTGTACCTGGCCTATCGATGTCGCGACCTGAGTCTAAATATATAGGAACAAACGGCAATGAGGCAGACGCAGTGAAGAGACGGGTTAAGGCGAGAAAGAAAACTAAAAATACAGCAGCATTCTTTTCGGGAGTAACTGCGAACGACATAATGAGCTTTGTCGTCTTCGATGTACAAGCTACATGAGATATGAAGGAATATGAAGAAAAGACTCAAAGAATATACCAAATACAGGGTTGGTATGTCGAATAGGTATTTAACAAAGATAATGATGCCATTTTGGTTATTTTTCAAGCAAAAAATTTGTGAAAATTATTTTGGATTAACTTTTTGGTTCTCCAGCTGAATCTCTATTCAACGGGCTATGACATGCTTGATCGAAATGCTTGCCCTTAAACCGTGGAGGTTAGGTTAATGAAGAAAGTTTTTCCGGTAGTATTATGCTTTATTCTAGAGATCAATATTTGTAATTCCACATAGGGCACCTGATGGGACAGCCTCCCGGCGTAGTAGAACTCTCTAAAGAGCGTTCTACTACGCCTCGAAGCTCTCGTTAATTTTTACTAGCTTATAGAGTGCTCTCCTGCGCTTGAAACAAAGCATTATATTAGTATATTAACATAAAAAGATATTTTGGCAGCCTTGGGATCTTGGGATGAGAGACGAAACGACAAATAATACTCGATTATGAGGAGAAAAGGCAACAAGCTTTATTTGATCGTGAGGAGAGACATTGAGCCGCTGCCGATGCTGCTGCCGCTGCTAAGAAGAGGTATGGTAAGAAGGGGTGTATCAAAGAAACCCCTGGCATTCCTGCCACACCCATGACCCGTAGGACCCATACAAGACTAAGTCCTTCCATCAAGACCAATTTCTAGAAGGACTGGGGAAAAAGAGTCCCAGGGTAGGCTGCCCCAACAGCAGGCAGCCCCTAGTCACTTGTCGATGGTCTATCCAGGACTTCGCCAGATGTCCCACCCCAAGAAGAGAGGAAAAGAAATGGACCTCTAGAACAAAGGAGTGAGCAATGCCGTAATCCTCGATTCAAACAGGCGCCTGCAAAAGGTTGCTTCGCTCTTAAGCTCGTAGGCGGTAAAGAGTACCAAAAACTTTGCCTTACACCTGCTCGTGCAGTTCTCCATTTATATCCACACCATGGCGGTGGCTCAGACAAGACATCGTATCGGGCAAGGTATACATATGTGTCCGTATGTTGCCTAACACTCGTATATCGCCTAACAACTCACCCAGGGATGAAGTGGTTTCACCGAAATGACGGGAGGCATGGTAGGCGCAAGGGCCACAATGGGAAAGGTTGCGGCGCGGCTCCTGTGTGGCCTCGATAGAGGATAGCCGCCAGAGTACGAGATATTCAAGACAGCCGGGTGCGGTGTTTGAGGATGCGGTCCACTTCATACATGGGTTTTCCAAGTCCAAGACGGTGGAGGTCGGGAAGGAGGGGCCTAGGAACGGCTTTAGGTGGAAGTGTGAAAGACGTTGTGGCACTTGTAGGAAGGAGGAAGGGCGAGGCGATAGGCCGCGGGGCCGATGACTGTAATACGGAAAAGGTCCGATCCATCGATCGCCAATTTCCGGATCCATTCAAGGAGTGGGGTAGAAAACGAGTAGACAATAGCACCGATCGCCAGGAAAATGTGGTCGTCGATGGCGGTTGGTTTGTAGGATCTGCCGATTTTGTGCCTCAAACACATGTTGCCGAACTTGTCAAGAACTGAGCTGCTGTTGAGGAAGTCCATGGTCAGGGGTCAGCAGAAAAGACATTGTTAACATGGTCCCGGGATGAAATCCATAAAGAGCAAAAAGGGTGTTGTTCTGTCTTTGGCATTCTTAGAGTTGTTGAAAGCAAACTCGCTAAATGTAGATATTGCTCCCATTTTTCCCGCCGAGTATCGACATATGCTCAAGAAGATCTTCAATGGTTTGAATAGCCCGCTCTGTAGCTCCATCACCGGGTGGCTTGTTGATAGATACAATTTAGTTTGTAGTCCATGATGCATAGCTTGCCAAAATCGAAGTAAACCGGGGTCCCGATCACTTACTATACCGTGAGGCAAGCCATGGAGCTCAGATATAACGAAGGTATAGCTCACCGCATCCATCACGAACATGCTTCCGTAGTGGGGCTAAGTGGATCATTCTCGTAAGTTTGTCGGTAAACACAAGGATTGCATCATATCCTGGGGTCAAAGGTAAACCCACTACGAAATCAAGAGTGACTTGCTCCCACGGAAGTAAGGGAATGGGCATAGGCTGAAGAAGACCGTACCTTAGTCCGGGAGCCTTGATCCGTTGACAAATGCCACAAAGATGGATCCAAGTAGTGACATCATCCGCCATTTTCGGCCAAGAATACTGCACTGCAAGTTGTAAAGTGTACGGTGAATGCCTGACCGCAGAGGGAGTCTCATGAGCCTCCCGAAATAGTATAAGACGAACATGTGGTAGTGGAGGAACATAAAGCCTACCTCGAAATGAAGAAGACCCGCATCGATTGAGTCCATGCGCCCAGATCCGTAACTTGCAGAGCATCCTTAGCAATGGTCTGCAGTAAGTCGCAAGGAACTCATCACCCGCTTTCCTTGTACATTAATAGCAGTAGTAATAGTTGTTAAACGAGACAGGGCATCCGCCACACGATTCTATTCACCTGAAATATGTTGAACTGAAAAGTTATATTGCTGGAAGTGCTCCAGCCAGCGAGCCTGCTTCCTACTCAAATGTGTTTGAGTTTGAAGATATTTCAGTGGCTCGTGATCCGTCTCTAAAATGAATGGGGTGCCCTCCAGACACCACCTCCATTCCTTGAGAGCTAAGACTTGTGCCAAGGTTTCCTTTTCATGGGTGGTCCAGTTAAGTTCAGCCCCTTTCAACTTGCGACTAAAATATGCTATAGGTTGTCGCCCATGACCTCTATCTTGTCAACATGCCTCGATGGCAACATCAAGCATCGGTAGTGACTATAAAGGAAATGCCGGGTCGGTAGATGAGCACAGGCGTAGATTAAGGCATCTTGAGGTCTTCAAATGACTCACTGTTGAGCCCGCCATGTCCACATTGCGCCTTTTGAGTTAACCGTAAGCTGCCGATGGGAAAACGCCTATAAATTTCGTAGTAAGATACTAAGCCGAGGAAAGATTGAACGCCCCGGATGATCTAGGCACCGCCATTTTGTACTACACATACCTTTTAGGGTCCACTGTATCCCATCTGAAACTATGTGTCCAAGGTACTCTATGCCGGTAAGGTGAATTCACACTTCGCTTGTCAGATGAATAGCTTCATCTCCGTAACCTAAGCAGGACTTCTCGTAGTAAAGTAATATGCTCCTCATCGCCTTGTCAGATGAGTATATCATCTAAATAAACCAACACCCCTTTCCGATTAAATCACGCATAGTGTCGCTCATCGATTCTTTGGAAAGTGCTAGGAGCATTAACCAAACCAAAACTCATGACTAGCCACCATAGTGCCCATCCCTCGTGTTAAAAGTCGCCTTCTCGATGTCTTCATCAATACGGATTTGGTGATACCCGCTGCCAAATCTAACTTCGTGAAGTACTTGGCCCCTTGCAATTGCTCAAGCATCTCATCAATCCGTGGTAGGGGGTAGCAATTTCGTTTGGTGATATTGTTGAGTCCTCTATAGTCCATGCACATACGTAGTCCCCCTGTCTTTTTTGCCGTGAAGAGAATAGGGGCCCCATACGGAGACTTTGAAGGACGGATGAATCCTTTCTGCAAAAGGGCTTCAGTCTGGCATCGAGCTTCCTCCAATTCCGTGGGTGATAATCGATACACTGAACGGTATAGGGGCTTGATGCCCGAGTGAGTCAGCTCTATCTTATGATCCACTCACGAGGGGAAGCCTTGGTGGCAACCCTTGAACAACCACATCTTGAAACTCCGAAAGGTGGTCTCGAACTTGACCCATCAACTATCCACAAGACCTTTCTTATCTACAACATCTTCTCGAATCGCTGAAAACGCCACAACTTCATTATCCGTTGTTGGTGGTGCAGCCCAAGCGACTCATGAGCAGCTAAAACAGTCGCTCTACCGCATCCGCCTCTCCTTCCAGAAATATTAGGATTACGTTCCTCCAACCACTCCATCCCCAAGATTACATCACAATTAATTGGCAACGGAGTTATTGTGCAACGAATGTAATCCAGAAAGCGTCCTATCCTAAGAGGTACACACTTACTTTGCGTCCGGCAAAGGATCGCTCCCCATTCGCGAAAGTGACAAACCCTAGCTTTTCTTGTGTCCAAATTGCTTCGGGCAAACCGTGTTGACATGAAATTACAACTTGCTCCACACCACGAGGATGGCACAAACACGGCCATCCACACTGCATACACGTAAGAGATTCCTGCACCTTCGCCTTGGATGGGGCTAATCTCAGGCTATGGCCGCTTCCCCTCGTGGCCATGCCTACAAGTTTTCCGCCTTTTGGGTCTCCACCGCCATAGCTACTATCTCATTCAACTGCTCTCGCCGTAGTGGTATTGCCGCCTGTGGCCTTGCCTCCGGAGCCCTGTCCCTAGCACGGAGGCACACACTAGCTTTGTGCCCCCATTCGTTACAATTAAAACATCGGCCTCGAAATTCTTGAATCCGCCCAAGCTCCATAGGCACCGCTTCCGAACTAGGGCTAGAAGTCTGTCCTCCACGTAGCCCTCGGTCCCATCCCTTATCCTGCATCGCACTGTAGTAAAGGGCATCTGCTCGTCGCTAGTGTCATTGCATCCTGCAATGTCCGGCATCCGTAGTTTCACCTCTTGCGAATCAGAACTTCAATCCTCGAGTGTAGCGGTCTCGTGTTTCGCTTCACTCATATCGGTATGGCCATCACCAGCCCAAAAACTCACGATTGTATTCAACAACACTCTTCCTCCGCACCGCCACTAATTTATCTCGGCAACCTCCGACCCTCCCGTGGAACAAACGTGGTTCGGAGGGCTATCAAAACTCATCTAAATGAAGTCGGCAAGCTGCGCGACTGACTCAAGGTCAGAGCCACCAAGTAGACGCCCCCGCAAAAATCCGCCGATCTACTGCAGAGGTGGGGGCACCAACCGTAGGCGCACATACCTTTTCACTTGATCAATCCAGCTATCCACCGCCTCGGCTCCTCTTTCCCATCAAGTTCTCCGCCTTGATCCCTTTACCTTTCCATACCTTGAAGCCGTGACATAGGGTCCGATGGATTTGCAAGGCACCGTAACGCTTGCTCAAGGTGAGCAATCCGCTCACTCGATGCCCGCTCCAACCGGGCAATCCTTTCATTTTGAGGCAGAGTGCAGGGCTGAGCATCCACGCCAGCTCCCCATGGCTGCTTCAAATTCCTATTGCGGCGTGTCGACATGCCCTTGGCCAACTCCTTCGCCCCCGCAACCACGCCCGCACGCCCGAACGCTGGACGAGGCTCGATACCGCCTAAGCTCGAGGCGGTGAAGAGTACCAAAAACTTTGCCTTACACTACTGTTTGCCGCAGTTCTCCATTTATATCCACAGCCATGGCGGTGGCTCGATAAGACATCGTATCGGGCAAGGTATACATATGTGTCCGTATGTTGCCTAACACTCGTATATCGCCTAACATGCCGTGTGCCAAGAAATGCGGCAGTGCCGCAGCGGGACGCGGAGGAGGTCGGGTGTCCGAGCAGGAGGAGACGGATCTGGTGGCTGCCATCCGAGTGACAGCCATCTCAACATTCTCATCACAAGTCTTGCTCGAACTAGTTGCTAGTCCTGACAGACCTCACCAATAAATGCATAACACAGGCTATCTCCTGCCTTGTAGGCCCGGATGATATCAGCCCTGTCATGAGAGTGGAGAGGCACAAGTAAGTAGGCAGCTCGGTCAGCAGTAAGTAGGTTGTTCTAGCTCCTCCGGGTCTTGCTGTTCATCCATAGGTACCCAGTCATCCCCCAATCTCATCTCCTCTCCCTGATGCACATGGTATACAGGAACAGGTAAGGATTCCAGCAATCCACTTCACTGTTTTGTGCCAAGTGTGGTAGCGTAAAGGATGCTCAGGTGTGTTTGATGGACTCGAAGTTTGTTGTGCTTAACTCAGGCCCATGCGGTTGCAGTTTTACACTGCAGACATTGCCTATCTTGATGGCAAGCATACCGTATGTCCAAATTGTGGTCTCGTAGCTAATCAAGGTCGTTTTTTTCTTCTCAAGTGTTGAAACCGAACTGGGAGACCGCTGATGACATTTTGAGGGCCTTGAGACTCGTGGATTAATGACGCTCATGTTGATGAGGAAGGCCGTCCCTACAAGAGCATCGTTTGCTTGGATCCACTAAACCCGCCTTGCAGCTTTAGGGATGGCTCATTTTATGCTATGACTTAAGGTCACAGAGCATGGTCATGCAAAGGCTTTAAGGCTATGTGGTTTTCACGATGTTCTTGGTTGTACACTGGAAGAGAACTAAGTAGCCATAGTTTATGTTGGAAGCAGGATAAAGCACACGTACATGGTGGATGATCCCTTCCATGATCCTCCAGAACTTGCTAGCCTAATACCCGAAAGGTTTTCAGAGCTCAAGCCCCCGGGAGAGCTCAATCCGGCCATGATTCCCTCAAATTCCGTATCCCGAGGCCCTCAAGTAGCCAAGTGCCACTCGAAAATATGTACCCTGGCTTCTCATGCTCAACCGGCTGGCTTACTTGACAGACACAGCTACACGGGAGAACCTAACCTCTAGTGGTAGGCTGGCGTAGTCATCACTGGGATCGTTTTGCATTTCCTTTACCTCCTGCAGAATAGGCTTCGGTGCAGGATTCCGCATGTTGTACCACTCTTCTCCCATGCTTCAGTTGGATGCTTCACACGTAGCCGGCGAGGATGAAATGAGCGGGACGTGGCCAGGAAATTCACCACCAGGATTCGCATATGCTTGCTGAATGCCACGGGCACATGTAGTTCCAATTAAGAAAATTCACAGGTCCGAGATCAAATGTTGCTTTTATTAACATTAATTTTTCCATCTTTCATTCAAAAGCCGCCATACTACGTAATCTAACGAACTACTTTTACACTTTTATATAGCGTATTTAAATAAATTTTATAAATAAATATCATTGTAAAAATAAAAGAAATGCTAAATATTATAACTTATTCAATCTAAACATTCCAACCTTTGGGTACTAACATGGTGGAAAAGTACAAGGACTATAATGCATTGAATACTTCGGCTTGCACATATGCATCACACCACTTTAAGTTAGACACATTGATATCCACCTTGCAAGTTAAACTAAACACAAAAAGTCGCTTATAAAAGTTGAAAAGAAGATTTTTTCTTGAAGCAAGAAGCTTTTGTAAATACTACCTGCTATTGACAAGATAAAGAAAAGATGTATATTATAATAAATAAGTGCTAAATATATTTCTACATCTTAAGTTTTTCTTGTGAAAAATTCAAAGGCTCAATTACTCTAATTTACATCCGCTTTTGACAGTAATGTACATATCTATCAAGAACCAATTACTTTACTTCATCAAATTGCAAGTATCTTTTATACCTCTCAACAAAGTGGGAGGTACATACCTAGGTAGTGCTTTTCTTGGATAACTATCATATTCGTTAATGGCAATAATCTAAAACTAAATAAGGAAACTTGAACACAAAGAAACAACTCCAACTAACATCACCCATGATACCAACTGTTTCACCCCACTATTGCCTGGAGGTTGGGCTACAGGGCTGCGAGACCCAAAGCTATCCATGGAGTTGTGGTTAGCCGAAGGATCGGCAGATGTCTGGGTGGTAGGAAATGCAATAAGGGTGAATTTTTGACCCAAAGAACAGTGGCCTGGTATTCCACAAATGAAGTAGTAGGGTCCAGGCTTGGTAAGAGTAATAGCTGTCTTTCCACTACCATGTGTCGCAATCGCATTGTTGGTGTTACAACCATCGCATACTCTCTTGTGAGCTTACTTGCACCACGCTGTGAATCTCTCCCACATATGTGAATACTGCATACAAGTGACTTGAAATATTTTAATAAGTTGAAGCAACAATATAGCACATATCCAAATGTAGGTTGATTAAGGTTGGGAAGTTTGATGTTCTGTGAGTCAGGAAGATTGGAATGCTTACATAGTGTGTCTCCCACATGGTATTTATGACCAGAGGCCCATGAAGTGTAGTTCACATTAGCGAGAATGGGCAAAGTCCACCCATCCTCGTCACCCACTGCAAACTGTGTTGGAGCTACTGCACCTTGGACAATGTTGATTGCAAGCAAAAGGCATACTCCCATACAAAGCTGGCATTTCATGTCCATCTTGCTAGTGCATGAAATAGAGGTTACTACTATTGAACAATCTCTTTGAAGAAACCTTCAAAGTTTGCGCTAGCTAGGAAGTTGCAAGAATGTAAATGAGCTCACATAACTGTTGAAATGAGAGGAACATGCCACTTATGCCAAAAGAAAGGCAAAGATGGCGCGGCATGAGCCTCCTCGCATAACTGTTGAAATAAGGGGCCAAATGCCACTGATGCCCAAAGAAAGGCAACATGGTCGATAGGGTAGGCTCCTCACATAACTGTTGAAACAAGGGGCCACTTACGCCAAAAGAAAGGCAGCATGGCAGTTAGGGTAGGCTCAATCAGCTGCTCAAATCGCGATTCATGGTGTGAGGACAGCCACCAAACGTTGTCACTCAATCTTGAAGGTAATGCCTCTCAACCATCATCTTAGGTTGTGGAGCGTGAAAAGCAGAGATAGTTCGCTTGACACTTGAAGCTAACAGATAGGGAGCATGAGCATGGGAAGCACAAAAGGGGACAACTTTAGTACCAAAAGACATTGACGGATATAGATTAAAGTACTTTTGTTTATCAATATGGCTTTATGCAAAAGGGGACAACCTTAGTGCCAAAAGACATAGACGGACATAGATTAAAGTACTTTTCTATATAAATCTGACTTTATGCAAACAGATAGTCCTACGTCTACCATTTTCTTGTGTTTATCCTACGCTTAGGTATATTCTACTTTATTTTCTTGTATTACCTATTAGGTTTATAGATAGGTATATTCAGCTTCTTTTTCTAGTATTTACCTATTAGGTACATATGTACTTAGGTGTATTTAACTTTTAGACAATAGAAAATACAGTGCTTCAAATTTATTTTTTGTAGGTGGGAAGTCTTTTATTTCTAGGTTTTCAAAGAAATAAGCTAGGGCACGTACCTGATTATTTTAATTTTATAAATTTAGGTTTATATATTAATCAAAAAGTTACTAATAAAATCAGGCATTCTTGTTAAAATACCACTGAAGTCATGATAAGCTAAACCTGTATTTTCGGATCAACTTCTTTGCTACTTGGTCCGCTAACATGCTAAGTTCATTTTCTTCAAGTCCTGCTTGAGGAAGGAACTCTTTTCAACAAATGAAGTGAAGGACAACCATAGGTGTTGAACATGTGACAAGATCGATTCCATGCATAATGTCCTCGCATATTGCATGCGATGTGAAAATGACTATCCTCATTTCAAACTAGTTTTAACAAGTTGGTGCAAAAACATTTCTCCCTACTAAAATTACCTTTGCCAATTAGATCATCTCCATCAAAATCCCATATTGCAAATGCCCATATCATTTTTATTTGCAATGTGTGGGGAAAAAGCGATATCATATTCAAAAACTTCTCAAGGTTAAAACTCGACATGTCCTCACTAAATAAATCACATATTCTTGACGCAAAAGGATTTGCAATTCCTCCACTTGAAGCAAATCATCTTTGTTGATTATATCTCCACTGTAGCACTTATCATCTTTTGCATTCCCAAGATCATAAGTGTTAGATTTGTAAAACAATTCGCTTTGATGTTGCTGGTTTGATGGACTTCATTTTTACCGTTGTACTCTCTGCAATTTTATTGGATTTTATGATCCGTGAATGCTTACGAAATTTATTGTACAACTTTGTAATTTCTGATTTACTAAAAGGGTACTTATTCTTGAATCTATCTATATCTTCTTGAGGCAATACCCTCAATATTCTTTTGGAGGTCTTGGGGCTTTATGTAACACCTCTCCCCATCGTTTGTTACTCTCCATACTTGTTTGCAACAAGAAATCATTGGAAAAGCTAAAGGCAGTACTGGATTATTTTAATTTTATAAATTTAGGTTTATATATTAATCAAAAAGTTACTAATAAAATCAGGCATTCTTGTTAAAATACCACGGAAGTCATGATAAGCTAAACCTGTATTTTCAGGATCAACTTCTTTTGCTACTTGGTCTGCTAACATGCTAAGTTCATTTTCTTCAAGTCCTGCTGAGGAAGGAACTCTTTTCAACAAATGAAGTGAAGGACGAACCATAGGTGTTGAACATGTGACAAGATCGATTCCATGCATAAT
The DNA here is from genome assembly GCA_010909165.1 of Anthoceros angustus. Classification (NCBI taxonomy): domain Eukaryota; kingdom Viridiplantae; phylum Streptophyta; class Anthocerotopsida; order Anthocerotales; family Anthocerotaceae; genus Anthoceros; species Anthoceros angustus. The sequence goes on along the minus strand of VJWM01000296.1, from coordinate 73,746 downwards.
GTCCTCTGCACATATTGCATGCAGCATGTGAAAATGACTATCCTCATTTCAAACTAGTTTTAACAAGTTGGTGCAAAAACATTTCTCCCCTACTAAAATTACCTTTGCCAATTAGATCATCTCCATCAAAATCCCATATTGCAAATGCCCATATCATTTTTATTTCTGGCAATGTGTGTGGGGAAAAAACTGATATCATATTCAAAAACTTCTCGAAGGTTAAAACTCCTGACATGTCCTCACTAAATAAATCACATATTCTTGACGCAAAAGGATTTGCACGCAATTCCTCCACTTGAAGCAAATCATCTTTGTTGATTATATCTCCACCTGTAGCACTTATCATCTTTTGCATTCCCAAGATCATAAGTGTTAGATTTGTAAAAACAATTCAGTTTGATGTTGCTGGTTTGATGGACTTCATTTTTTTACCGTTGTACTCTCTGCAATTTTATTGGATTTTATGATCCGTGAATGCTTACCTGAAATTTATTGTACAACTTTGTAATTTCTGATTTACTAAAAGGGTACTTATTCTTGAATCTATCTATATCTTCTTGAGGCAATACCCTCAATATTCTTTTTGGAGGTCTTGGGGCTTTATGTAACACTCCTCTCCCCCATCGTTTTGTTACTCTCCATACTTGTTTGCAACAAGAAATCATTGGAAAAGCTAAAGAGAGTGAAGGAGAGCTGTGAGCTCGTATAATAGAATATTATATATAATATATATACATATATATAATACCCTTAAGTTAAATATATCTAATTATTTTTATATTTTAATTTTATGATAAATTATAGGTAAATATATGAATCTAATATTAAATAAAATGACATTTAAGGTACTATTCCAAACTTGACACGCTTTTATTTTTGGATTCAGGTTGAATTTTATATAAGCAAGCACTTGTACATAAGCAAGAATTTGTATATAAGAATGACAAGATGACATGCATAAATCGAGAAATTTTTCAAAGTTTTTTATGCGCCTCTATGGTTTAGTGGTACTGCTTTTGTGGAGAGAAGTTAGTTGTTTTTAACCTAATGTTTTGGATACAATTGATTAATTGTTACATTACTTTTTTAGCTACTATAAATGTATGTCTAGTAATGATGTACACATGTACGTGTACTCTTTTCTTCCACCTAATTTACACTGTACCTTTTTTGTCCCACCCTTAGTGAACATAAATAAAGTTGCTGTTGTTGTAGAGAGTCAATCTTGTAAAATAATGGTCCGAGTTCGCAGTGGAGGTATTCTCCTATTTTATCTTCACCTTTGTAACCTAAATGCTCAATCTTGTTTCCATAATTGTAGATATCCCAATGTTTCATCCTCATCATTGTAGGCTATATCAAAAATCATTTTTGGATTTTTTCTTTTGAATGAAGAGAATATGAGACGAAAAAAAATATATAAGCAAACCGTCCATGTCTATATAATAATAAATTACTATATTAATTTAACTATTAAAATAAATACATATAATTTATTTTTTAACTTTATATATATTATAATGGTTTTTTATAATGCAACAATAATATCAATGAATGTAGATTGTGTGTTTAAATTTGCTTTTCTTGTATAAAATAAAATGGAAAAAGGAGTTCTACTTTTGTCAAAGTTTATTCAATTTGGTTACAACTCCAACTCTTAGACATTGGTCAAAAGATCCAAATACACATAATCCTTCTTTGTCGGGACTCCAACTAAAAGAGCAAATTGGTTGTGTTGACAACGATTTGGATGACAAGAGATTACAACAACCCATTATCCCATACTCTTTTCCATTGTCATCTTTCATGGATCTTTTATCAGGATATGAATATTTATATAGATTTAAAGAACCATCACCACCCAAAATCATAAACACCTCTCTATTTTGAGGTAAATGCTTAACACCCCAAACCGTGGTGCCATGCTCCAAGTTTTGTGTTAAGCTAGCAAACCCCTTTTCAGCATGATAAGTTCTTACATCATAGACATTGAATTGTGCTTCTAACGTAGTAGCTACAATTTTGTTCATCTTGATGTCTTTACGATCAAATTGCACACCACAGACTCCATTTTTCATACTTGTCTCCCATCGGATAGCACCGCCTAAGGTCAAATAATTTCACATCCCCATTGTCGTAGCCAGCTAAAACACAGCGTTCTTCATCATTGTATGAGTTTCCAAATGCAACGGCCCAGCAATCTCGTGCAATATCTTTATTTTCAGGGTCAAATGATGTAACTGGATCATCCTTTTGCCTTTGGTCCCATACACACACTCGACCATCTCGTCCACCGGTCACTAATTCTGGTGCACCATAACCAATATTCAAGCCACCACAACCATCAATGGCATTCACTATAGTATCATGAGCTTTAACATGATATAATGGCGAACCGAGTCTTTCTAAGTCCCATATATCAAGATTTCCTTTAAAGTCACCAGTCGCAAGTTGTCTGTCTACTAAGCTAGAAGCATCAAATGTCCCACACTTGAAGCTATTTGGTTTTTCAACACTTTTAAGCAACTGAAGATCTGATACACCATCTAGCTCATATATTTGCAAACATCCATTAGTTCGAGGAGTAGCACCTAGCAAAATAAATCTTGCACTACTAGGCACCCAAAGGGTATCAAATACAGTTGAAGTAAGAGATTTGTATATATGTTGGAGAATTTGTGGTTTATTCTGTGCATCCATTACTTCATAGTCCTTTACCATACAATGTGTCTTTATCCTATTTTATTTTAAGTCATTCATTGTTTCTTATTTTGTCTATCTTACAGACTTAACTAGGTGAGTTTTAAAAACATTATTTTCACTTTCATTACATATGTTATTAGATATTTTTGGAGATTTGGATGACATAGGTATATCTAAAGTTAAATATCCTTAGGATTAAAATTTTAAAATTTTATCACTTGAAGATGAAATCTTTGAAGAACATAAAGCCCTACCTTGTTGAAAAAATTCTTTTCCTTCGTGTTGTGCTGTTTGTGAGGGACAATATTAAGAAAATGAGATATAAATACGATAATACAGGGAAGAGCTTGTGAGCCAATGGAGAGCTTGTGAGCCAATGGAGAGCTTGTGAGCCAATGGAGAGCTTGTGAGCTAGGGGAGAGCTTGTGAGCCAATGGAGAGCTTGTGAGCCAATGGAGAGCTTATGAGCCAATGGAGAGCTTGTGAGCTAGGAGAGAGCTTGTGAGCTAGGAGAGAGCTTGTGAGCTAGGGGAGAGCTTGTGAGCCAATGGAGAGCTTATGAGCTAGGGGAGAGCTTGTGAGCCACTGGATGGATTATTACTTTCCGTCGAATTACGGTGGTTGCTATAATGATGTTACCTACTATTGCAGGTTACTTCCTTGTTGAAAAGGGGTCGATACAAAATTTGGTTGAGTACAAAATGTGGTTGAGTACAAATCTAGCTGAGTACAAAATTCAATGTTCTTTTCGAAAGTACTTTAGAGTAGATCAATAATATTGCTCAAGGGTAATCTTCCCACTTGGGCTAGAGAGGCTTTGTTTCAAACCTTTGTCCATTAGTTCCGCCTATCTGTGCCATATTTACTTAGCATGCATTATCCGAACATCACATTATGTGTAGATGATGTCGTGCCATATGATTTACTTAGCATGCATTATCCGAACATCGAATTATGTGTAGATGATGTCGTGCCATATGATTTACGTAGCATGCATTATCCGAACGTCGAATTATGTGTAGATGATGTCGTCCCTTGTTTGTGCGCGCCCAACTCCCGAGAAAAAGTATTCGGAATTACCCAACACCAGCGAAAGAATATATGAACATCGAATTACCCAACTCCCGCGAAAGAGTTCTTCCGCCGTGGAAGACTATCTCATTTAATCGTAATCGTGGTACAATTGATGATATTGCAACATCATATAGCTATTGTGTATGTAGCTATACCTAGTCAATTTTTTTGGCTACAAGATGTAAGGTTCATTTTTTAAGTATGTAAAATAAGTACATAAAAAATTTAAGTAATGGGCAAAATAATATTATACAATTAATTTTTCAAAGTTTATTTAACATGTGCGTGATGCCATGAGACATATAGCGTAACGGGGCAGTGATATTGTACCACAACATAACTCAATGGTTAACATGTATATATTATGTGGTTCATAGTCAATCACCCATGACAAGTTGTCCCACTATCAACACGATAATATTTGAAGCGGCTGAATATACATCAAGCGGCTTTTGACGTGAATATACGCGGAACGGGGTTTTTGATGGACATTGAAATGCCATATTTGAGCATACCCTGTAGAAGAAGGCACACAATTAGGGTGTCGTAAAGAAGTTTGTGTCTTTTAGTGGCCCACAGTGGTAGACGAAGGGTTCGTCCTACAAGATGACCATTATTTTTGATGAAAATGATGCCCATGTCGTTAGTGCATGCGATTCGTTAAACAATAGTAATGAACATGGGCGACCATCTCTGCAGCATCATCGAAGGGAATGCATACAGCTATTTCTATATTCGTGCTATACATCCAATCCAGACACGGTCGACGTCATTGTGCACAACAGCCGAGGGTGTGAAGACCCTAAACATACCGTAAGTGACACACCTGGGCGCCGGCATGTCAGCGCCCAAGATTCATAGTCTTTGGCAATGACTGCTGGACGCCAGCATCTTTTGAGGCGCCGGCATACCGGTACCCTTTAAAGGTAAGTTTTTCCTAGTGTGTAGGGAATAGGTAATATGGATTGAAATGAGTTGGGTTCAAGTCATCTTTTGAGGTGCCGGCATGCCAGCGCACTTTAAAGGTAAGTTTTTCCCATTGTTTAGGGAATAGGTAATATGGATTGAAATGAGAGAGATTAAGGGTTCAAGTCTTCTTTTAAGGCGTCGGCATGCCGCCGCCCTTTAAAGGTAAATTTTTCCTAGTGTTTAGGGAATAGGTAATGTGGATTGAAATGAGAGAAATTAAAATCCGAGGTTACTAGTTCGAGTCATGCTTCTTTATTTTGGCCAGCATAGTTTGTGTTGTAAAAGTGATAGATAATTGGTTCGGTTTAAAATCCCCCTATTCTAAAAATTCGTAGATTTGGACTCAAAATCATGGAAATTATTTTCAAATTTCAACGGTTTTCCAAGCACGTTGTTTAAAATTACCCATGCCCTAATATTCATGATCGCAAATTGTACTGGAATCGGAACGGTGAAGAGAGACATGATACGGCCAAGTTTCTTCCCTATTCTCGAGCTCACTGCAGGCTGTGACTATCTTTCTACGGAGGTCATAGCAATTGAACACGTATTTTGTGTGTTGGACACCATCTTTGTGAGCGATCAAGGCTGCGTCGTCATCGGAAGTGTCAAAGGTGGTGTGTTCTTTCTCATTCTCTTGCGCGAGCAAGCAACACATGGCCTAATGTATGTAAGCGGTAAAGTGCATGGGTGCACGACAAGTGGTTGTAAGCCCTAGGGTTAATGCGTGGTCCATGACACCCTATTGTAAACATGTCCGAGGGGTTCGGTATGGGCACTGGTAAGCCGGCGCCAACCACTATACCTAGACAGGTATTGCTCTTACAAATGGACTGAAATTGCAATCCGAAGGAATAGCACCCACCCCAAATAATCAAAACAGGCTTAAATATGCAATATAGTTACTGTCAAGATTTGCGCAAGAGGGTTTTTGATTTCCGGAACCGGGTTCGCATATTCAGCTGCTTCAAATATTATCGTGTTTGCACTATATGTCCCAAGTTCGCTTTCTTTGGAGTTGTTGGCATGTCGGCGTCTTCCTGTACTAAGTTGTTATGTGTATGGTCGTCAGACCTATTTTGAATATATCGGAACGGAGATAGCCTAATTAAAACAAACGATTTCCGCTTAGGCGCCAGCATGCTTGCGCCTTGGCACCATCATTTCAAACGATTTGGACACAAAAGTTACATCCCACTCTAATGGATTGCCAAGCGCAGGCGTGGGTGCTTTTGAAGTGCCGTGTTTAATGTGAATTAGTGACTGGAGAAAAACTACCAAGTGGCGGCAACTTTCTCAGAACCGGCGTTGTTGATTCAGCCGGAATGAATCAACTTTCTCAGAACCGGCGTTGTTGATTCAGCCGGAATGAATATCATGGTGTCTATCCTTGGTGCGACACTGTGGTTTCTCTCATTCGAGACTTCTGTGCAAGTACATCAATTAGCGTATTGGTCTGATTTGTATGTTGGTTTCACTCGTATGTACATATCTTACATGTACATACATACTGTGCCGGGACTATTGTATGTTTGTATGTATTATCGTGTTTGTATGACCGTCATACTTACCCCTATTTAGTGTCCTCTTTGTATGGGTATCCTATTTGGCGGGTTAATATAATGGTCTGTTTAGTGTTCTTTTCCAATAGGTTGTCCTATTTGTCGTATTCATATAGTTAATTGAGGATTGTCGTATGACTCGACTTTGGATTGTCTTGCTTGTGTGGCTAGTGTGTGGAGTGTCTTGTTTGTATGTACATACTATATGACTATCCCATGGTCTTTCTTGTGTGATTGTACACATGATTGTCCTATGATCTTGCTATGTCAGTGCCTATGGATTGCCCTGCATTTGTGATTATCCATTGATTATATGTGATTGTGTGACTGTGTATGGATTGTCTTGTTTTTGTAATTATTCGTTCATTATATATGATTGTCCTATGATCTTGCTTGTATGTGTGTCTATGGATTGTTTGCTTTCCTGATTATTCGTTTGATTATATGTGCTCGTGTGATAAGAACTATTTGTCCATAATGTACATATCTTGCTTGTGTGACTTTGTGTTGATTATCCTGTTTGTATGACTTGTCAATTGATTGTCTAGCCCGTGTGACGTCCTTCTCGTCCTGGTTCCGCTAGTGTGACTTTCCTCTCCGTTAATTGTCCATGGGCCGTCAAGTTGGTCGTGTGACTATCCTGTTCGCATGACTTCCTTGTTCGTGTGACTATCCTATTGTTCGCATGACTTCCTTCTTGTCGTTCAGGGTTTTATATCTGTCCTCCTTGTGTGACTTTCTTTCTGTCGTGCTGAAATGTCTCGTTGATAGCCATTGGTATGATTGTCCGCAGGTTATCTTGATTGCGCGACTCTCTCGACTGTCTTTTTCTTTCTCTGTCGATTGTCTTTCTCTTTCTTAGATTGTCAACTTTTCTTAGATTGCCCTTAACCGTATATCTGAAAGTACCGAGTCAAAGATATACTATATGTATATTGATATAAAATTATAAATAGATGTGTGTAAAAAAAGCAAAAAAAGCAAAAAAAGCAAAAAAAACAAAAAAAAACAACGTGTTAGGAGGTTGGAGGTTTGGATAGCAAGATAGAGATTCGGCGTACAGTGGCCTGGACGCACGCAACCGTCGTGTAGAAACTAACAGACTCTGCCGTCAGCACGAAGTGTCTCCAACGCCCTTCAAAGTTCGCAATGCCGCGTTCCTGCCCAAGGAAGTGCAACCAAGGCCTGGATCGATATTTCGGGGGTAATGTTTGGCTCGCCAAGCTACCTTCAGTTCGAAATTCCTGCTGTTGAAATCAGGGCCCGAACTGAGGCCGATGCAAGGACAGAGTTACGGCAGGGTTTAAGAAGGGTTTCGCAGCCCCGTCGGAAGCATTTGCAACCTCGTTTCCGTCAGATTTGCAATCCATGGCGACCTTGAGGCTTCCGGCGCTCTCTTCGCCTTTCTGTGCCAAGCAGCAGGTGGAATGTTTCCCCAGCTTGCGAGCATCCGACTTGTGCAGGCTGAATTCCGTTCCCATTGGGGGCGGTCTGGATGGCAGTAGAGCGCAACGAGCGTGTCGGCTGCAGGTCGTGTCGCAAGCTGCTTCGACCCACACCCCGACCTTGGTGCCACCGAAGGTGGATGAGCTTCGAGACCAGCGAGAATTACGGGCCTTCGTGGATGCCTCTAAGCAGGGCAATCTGGTTCCCGTCGTTCGGCGAATTTTTTCGGATCATTTGACGCCTGTGCTGGCCTACCGCTGTCTTGTGAAGGAGGATGATCGAGAAGCACCTAGCTTTCTCTTTGAGTCTGTGGAGCACGGAGTGGATGGAAGTAATGAGGTATGCTGACTTGTTGGGTAGACTTGGCTCTGCTTGGTACAAAAGTTTGACCTGTTGGAGGTCCTGGTCTGCAGGGGCGTTACAGTTTGGTGGGTGCGCAACCTGCTATGGAGATTGTTGCAAAGGAGGATGTTATCACAATTCTCAATCACGAACAAGGCACCCGAGTGGAGAAGAGGACAGAAGATCCCTTGAGAGAGCCAGCTCTGATCTCTCAGAACTGGCGGCCGGCTCGTGTGGACGGACTTCCCGATGCATTCTGTGGTACGTGAAACTGTGCACTTCAAGAAGGTCGGGTTGGTTGCCAAGGCTTACCCTTGACCTAATGCCTTGTTGTGTTCTCCAGGTGGTTGGGTTGGGTACTTTTCTTATGATACTGTCAGATATGTGGAGAAGAGGAAGCTGTCCTTTGAAAAGGCTCCAGAAGATGACAGGGGCCTCCCTGATGTGCATCTGGGCCTGTACAACGACGTGGTTGTCTTCGACCACGTTTCCAAGGTGATAATTTCTGGATGTTTTGTGTAGCCCACATCAACATGGAGGTGCCAGGAGTCGACTTCTACGTCGACGAGCCTTTGAAGTTGTGTGATTTGAGTTCACGTGGGCAGTCATATGCTTTGTCAGAGTCAATGTTCCCTGCTGCCAAGCTGTAACACTGCAAAATTTAGCGCCTGGTCTCACGTTGTTGTCAGTGGAAATTACAGGTCGTCTATGTCATTCACTGGGTCCTCACTGACCTCTTCGACACCCCAGAAGAAGCTTTCGGAGATGGTAAAAGACGGCTTGAGCTTCTGGTTGCCAGAGTTCAGAATGTGGAAGTGTAAGTATGTCCTGTCTCCGAGTGTTTTCATTGTCTAGTGGTTCCCTGGGATATGTTGGGGAGCCCTGTTTGTCTCAGGATATTCGCTGTCTCCAAACGTTCCTTATCTGACTGTTGATTGGTCGGCTTTCCATCTGCATCTGTCTCTTGGGGAAGACATGCTGTATAGACGAAGCTGCAACAGCCTTGTCTATGATGCTTGCAGTAGTTGCCTCCCAGCATATCTGGATGTCTCACTTGCCTTGTGTTGCTTCAGGCCAAAACTATCTTCTGGATCGGTTGATCTGTCCGTGACACAATTTGGGTCACAGCTCACGGACTCAAACATGTCACCAGAACTGTACAAGGCAGCCATATCACGGGCGAAAGAACACATACTTGCCGGCGATATATTTCAAGTGGTTCTCAGTCAGCGGTTCGAGCGCCGCACATTTGCAGATCCCTTTGAGGTCTATCGCGCTTTACGGATTGTGAATCCAAGTCCGTATATGATTTACCTGCAGGTATCGTTCTGTGCTCCTGTGTTTGGTGTTCGATGTCAAAGGCCTGCCTGGTTTCCAATATCGTCTTTGTCAACGGAAGTACTGGAGAACCAGGGCTGACCTTGAACTTCTTTCCGAGTAACTCTTTGATTTATGATTGCAGGCCAGAGGTGCTATACTGGTTGCTTCGAGCCCTGAAATATTGACTCGAATTGAAAAGGTGAGAGAGAGTCCTGACGATCTGAAATATGTCCAAGATTTAGGGTTTGAACGCTCACAAGGAAGTTTGGACCTTTTGCAGAAGAAAGTTGTTAACAGGCCTCTTGCCGGGACTAGAAAGCGCGGGAAGACATTGGAAGAGGACCTGGCTTTGGAACGAGAGTTATTGGCAGATGAGAAGGAGAGAGCAGAGCATGTTATGCTGGTTGACTTGGGAAGAAACGATGTTGGAAAGGTATTTTTCCCAGGTGCCAAGCTTGAAATGGGGATAGTAACGCTGAGGGGAAGTGTGTGCTTTGACAGCACGGTTGTCTTAATGCAGGTCTCCAAGGCTGGTACTGTGAAGGTGGAAAAGCTGATGGAGGTGGAGCGTTACTCCCATGTGATGCACATAAGCTCAACAGTGAGTATCGTGTGTACACGAATGGCAGATTACTGGGCTTTCGTCCTTGTGCGCGTATCGAGACTCACTTCCTTGTCTGTTTTCAGGTGACGGGGGATTTGGCTGACGACTACTCTTGCTGGGATGCACTTCGTGCTGCTCTACCTGTAGGCACAGTCAGTGGAGCACCCAAGGTCCAAGCCACGGACCCAGTTGGAAAGAAGAATGATTGCTTTTCTCAGCTCGATTCTAACATGTGTTTCTGTTGCAGGTTAGAGCAATGCAAATCATCGATGAGTTGGAGCCAACCATGCGAGGGCCATACAGTGGTGGCATTGGAGCCGTTTCGTTTTCTGGGGATATGGACATAGCGTTAGCTCTGCGCACCATGGTTTTCCCCACATTTGCCCGATATGATACCATGTACTCCTACAAGACTGCCAACAACAGGCGTGAGTGGATCGTGCATTTGCAAACAGGTGCAGGCATTGTGGCGGACAGTGACCCAGATTCTGAGATGGAAGAATGCCGCAACAAAGCTGCTGGGTTAGGGCGAGCTATTGATCTAGCAGAGAGCGCGTTTGTGGCTTGAGTCGAGGCCTCACCCTCTGCAACACCGGGCGGTTCAACTTCCATGGTATGACTTGTGGAGCATAGGAATGTGTCCCTCGAATAAGGAGGGACCCCTTAAAGGCAAGTCTGTATGTGGAATCTGCTGGCCGCTTGAGCGGCTGTGATGTTTAGGTACAAGCAAGGTCCAGAGTCTGGACAAAAATGTCTTGGAAACTGGGCTTCCGGGATCAAAAGTTGAACACCACTAGGCCAGCCAAGATAGAGGAGAAAGGGACCGTGAAATTGTCGTCCAAAGTTGTGCTGATAGGCAGCGATTCCACCAGAGCCGCAGCGAGTGCAACCACGACAGCTCCCAAACCCAGCTGCAGGGTGAACGGAAAGTAGCCCAAGGAAGAAAAGAGCCAGAGGTAGAGCAGTGACACCAAACTAGACATGGTGAACATAGCTACGGAACCGGCGTACGACTTACTAGCGTTGTAGGGCAACCTGGCACCGGATCCCAACCGCCTGCCGACTATGTCAGCGAATCCGTCTCCTGCGCACAAATTCACCACAGCCACGATCCCCACAGGCGAGGTCCGCCAGAAGAGTATAGTGACCATGCTTATGGTGATGGCGTAATACAGAGGCCCTCTGAGCAGCTCCCTGTGGTCCCCCTCCCTGCTCATCGCCTTCACCAGGGCCTCGTCCTTCCAGATCCCGTGACCCAGCAGCAGCATCCGCACGGCGTTCCCCGCCGGCGCCAACGCCGCCAGCACCGGGCACAGCGCGCTGCTGCTGAAGAGCGGCCAGAAGAGCATGAAAGTGAGGCCGATGGTGACGTGCACCAGCTTCCGGCTCAGCTTCTTCTCCAGCGCATTCCTCTGCGCCAGCTCGTCGAAGAGCTTGAGCAGCGCCAGCGCCCCGGCTGTAGTGGCCGCGCACGCCAGCAGATCGTTCATCAGCGCCGACTGCATGCTCACAGCCGCCACAGCCGGTGCCACCACCGCTGCCGATGAAACGGACATGGCTACCCGCTTCCCCTGCTTATTACACACCGGCTCCCCCCACAGTGACGACGGACACGTCAAAAGACGGCGCACATTCTCTCGCTCGGCCGCGAAATCCCGCCTCCATCGCCAGGAGCGGGATCTGGTAGCAGCCGGGGACAGGAAGGAGATGGAGGAAGCGGCGGATGCACAGCCGATCCAGGCGCCGTCGAGCGGAGGTGCGAGGAGCCTGGAGAGCGCCATGATGCGAGAATGCCCTCGGGAGCGGCCATGGCTGCCGCTTGTCCGTAGCTCCTTCTCCCCGTGCTGGTCCTCGGCGAAGAATCATTTCCTTGTGGGAGGCCCTGGGAAGGCGCCAGCGAGCGACTCTATTGGTTCACCTAACTCCGGCGCATTATCCTCAAGGTTGTTTGCCCTAATTCACACGCGCAAGGCGCCCTAATGCTCTCCGGGAGGAGCGGGTTATAGCGCAAGTTCAGATCTGGAAAGGTTGTTGCCGCTGGCGCGCCGGCGGGATGGGAGTCGGGCAGCTGCTGTGGCTCACGATGAAGCGGGTGATGGGGGGCGTGGTGATCGGGCTCACCATCTCCGACAGGTTCGGGACTGTGGCCACCATGAGCGGGCGGTCCATGGAGCCGACGCTGCATCCCGGGAGCCACGGCCCGTTCGGGAGGTTCGAGTCCGACGTTGTGCTGCTGGAGAGGCTGTGCTTGCGGGGGTACAGCTTCTCGCGGGGAGACGTGGTTGCCTTCAGGTATCCGGATGTGTGCCGTGATTGGCTTGGCTTGGCTTTGCTTTGCTTTCGTGTGCAGTGCTTGCGAGGAAGCAAGCCCTGACTGCTGCCGTTGACGCGGAATTAGGGCTCGTTCTGATGTTGTCGCCTGTGATCCCTGCCTGCTACAGCTCGTTCTGAGCGGGAACCTGGTGGTGGCGTTCAAATGGCAGGTCCCCGGGCGAACCTAGCATTCTCATGGTGAAGAGGCTGATTGCCTTGCAGGGCGACTGGGTCACCGTGCCCGGCTCCTACGATATCCTCCAGGTCCCCAAGGGCCACTGCTGGGTGGAGGGTGACAACGCCGAAGTGAGCTTTGACTCGAGAGCCTTCGGTCCTGTGAGTCCCTCCAACCACCCCGTCTGTCCCTCCAAGGCTGTGTGCCCAGAGCACCCGTCGGCTACGTACTCACACAGAGCACGTGCCTCTGCAGATCCCGCTCGCCTTGATGCATGGGAGAGTGACCCATGTGATCTGGCCCCCTGCCAGGTTCGGCCCTGTGCCTCAGGAGATACCTGAAGACCGGATCATCAAGAAGAAGACGTGAGGTTTTCTCCGCAGCTCCCAGGGCTAGCCCAAACATCGTCTGCATCTGCCGCATGCAGTCCATTTAAAAGGGCTTTTCCTCTGGAGCTCATTTTATTTTACTGTTGACTCGACAAAATTAGGGCAGCGGAGGAAGGGCCCTAGTGCTGCATTGCATCTTCTTCCACTCTTGAAGCTTGCTCCTGTGTAGAACTCCAGTTACTATGAAACTGTCCACAGCGGGTTGGTAGGCAGGTCAAGCTTGTTGGGAGTGTTGTACTCCCTGTTGTGTCTTGTACTCCCTGTTGTGTCTTGTTGTGCAAGGTCATAAACAATCCTAGGCGGAAAGGCACGCGTTCTTCGCGCTTGCTTGGACCTATATACCGATGGAAAACAACCGATGAAATTTTGTGTGAGACATGGGAATTCGACAAGGTCGCGACTACCGAACGGGAGACGCGAACTTGTCCGGGACGCTGTGTGGTGGCACGGGCTGCGACCATCGACGGCGGGCTCCATGTCCGAGGCATGATCCGATTACGAAGACCAGGAATGAAGCGAATGAACACTTGTGGCACGGGCACACGCAGGAATCAGGGGTGGGCTGCGCAGCCTTGCCACGTGGATATGTGCCGCGTGGCGGATAACTGTCTGGGCCTTACTAAAGTGGGCCCCAATTCAGTGTCCGCCCCACAGCCATGCGGCCCATGCCCTCGCTTTCCTATGATACACCCATGAGAATATGCCATTTTCGAGATTTCGTTGCGCGTGTCCGGTAAATCAAAGAGATCATGAAGCTCTCCCATCCCCATCCGTATTACGCAAGAGCCACAACTGGGAATCCAGAACTCGAGTCGAGTGTTTTGGGTAGAGATCCTAATTGGGAATGTGCGCTTTTTTGGTAGTGTAAATATTAGCAGCATCGAAGTACGGATGGTATGTATCTAGTCAGCAGGTTATTGCGAAATCAGGCCCTCAGAACATATCCGGCAAGCATGGATGGTATGTTCCTGGGTGAGGTGTGTGGTTTGTGTAATATATAAAGGACGATGATGCGCAGACGTCCATACGTACCTGCATACCATCCTGGTGCTGGCGTCTTGACAAACTTTCACCGGACACGCGCGATTGGCGATTGCGGAGAGAGAAGGCGTTACTGTTTCGTTCTCACTGTCTAGGCCTCCTTTCTCCTAGGAGCCTGTGGCAGGCTGCCATCGCATCTGGAACGCACAGCGCAAGCAGAGCAGAGCAGAGCAGAGCAGAGCACAGAAGCACAGCACAGCACAGCACAGCACAACACAGCACAGCACAGCACACCCGGCCGGAGCAAGCTTTTTTGTGGGACGGACCGAGTCGGAGCGACGTAGCGCAGGGCTGCTGGCATTCGGAGATTGACGTGCAAGCTGTGCGGGTGCTGGCACGGGATTCTTGTCATTTTGTCTGCAGGAGAGCAGCCGAGCGGGGGACGAAAAGCGCAACTAGATTTTCTCCATTCCAGTTCGGGATCAGGCATTGGTCTCTTGCGCCCAGGCCGGGAATCGGGTCTGCGGCAGGCATGCTCTAGAGCGCGCGCGCCAATCTCTGGCTGAGACTCGGATTGCGCCAATCTCTGGCGAGGCGGTTGTGCTTCAGGCTCAGGGTTAGGCAGGCAGCAGAGAAGCTGCCCGGCGCAGTGCTAGCTCTGGCGGCTGTGCGCACATTGTAGATCGCCATGGCAGCCGCTGCAGCAGGTGGCCTGGCTACCATGTCATCCACCGCGCCTGCAGCCTGCTGCTCGCCCTCCGGCTCTGCCTCCTCCGCCTCCTCGCCCTCCTCCTCCACCTCCTACTCCTCCCTGCCTGCCACCAGACTGGGGCGGGCCGCCTTCTTCGGCACCCCCGTGTCCGGCGGTTTTTTCAGCGCTGCTTTGGGGGGCTCCCGGCTGTGTGCCGTCTCCGGTCAGCCCAGGAGAGCGGAGAGGGCTTCCAAGGCTGTCAGAGCCACTGCCGTGTTGGCGGATTTGGTGGCCAAGGAGACCGTGGTAAGCCCGCAGCTGACATGCCTCATTCCGCTTTGCTTGTCTAAGATTTTTGTTCCTGTCTGTCTGTCTGAACGAGGCCAATCGCGTCAGTCGTTTGACTGGTCGTGTGGAAGAAGTGAATGTCAACAACGACCAGGTAGTTACGAGTGATGAGGGATTGTAGTGGTGACTCAGAATATGCGCAAACTAGTGCAATGGTTTCTTGCTGGCAGTATGGATTCTGGTGGGTAATTCCATCAATGCTTGCGGTTGCCGCTGCCTGTTTCTACCCAATGCTTGAAGTGTTATATAGAAAGGTATGGCCGTGTTGCAGGGACTTGACTGGCTGTCAGCTTAATGTTTCCAAGTAACATGAAATGTTGAATGAAATTCAATCTTACCGCGTCATGTTACGCTATGTGTGATAATAGTGTGTGTTGACAGACAATTGGAGCCTGAAGTTTTGAGTCCGTGAGCAATATGGCTCGAAGCCTTGTGTGACCTGTAATCTGTGTCTGCATTGCAGGTGCAAACTCATATCATGCACATAGTAGACCCATGGGACTAGGTGTCAAGCTGCTTTCTTGAGTTCTGCACTAACCTGGACCCTGCTTCTGTTTGCTTTCATGGGACTATGTTGATAGAACGACCATTTCCTTAGAGCTCCGTGATATGAAAGTGTGTTCATACTTTGTTTACTTCTGCTCAGACCTGCTTTCACCACGGATTGATGATCAGTTAGGTCTTTTTAGTGTAGCTGGCGTACCTATTTTCTATGCCCATGTTTTCGTGTTCTTGCCACACGGCATTGTTGGATGGCAGCATGTCTCTTCCGCTCACTGGGTTTGCTTTTTGCTTCATCTGTCTACCGTTGCCTGTCTAGACAAAGGGATGATACGTGATGACCTCAGCTCGTCTCTTTCAGATCCCTCCAGCTGTTTGCAGTTGTTGGTTCCATCACCTGTTTTACAATGCTGTTTACTGACAAGAATTTGTGGTGCCCTCCTCAGGCCACTTCTGTTGATCAGTCCCGAGTGGACCCCAGGACAGTAGTGTCTGTCATTTTGGGAGGTGGAGCGGGAACCAGACTTTTCCCGCTTACAAAGAGGCGAGCAAAACCTGCTGTAAGCCCCGTTTTTCTAGAAGCTCTATGCCTGCTGCACCATCTTCGTCTGATATCTTCAAATGGATTTTTGTCTGGCAACTGGATACTAGGTCTGCGGCTGCCTTATTAAAGTGCGAAGCCAGATAGTGCAGCCTCAAGACTTTAGCTTGAATGCAGCATGGAGGAGGGTATTGCCTTTTACAGTAGACAGTGAGCTCATGCTGATACCAATGTGTGCTGCAGGTACCAATTGGTGGCAATTACAGGCTCATTGATGTCCCCATGAGCAATTGTATCAACAGTGGGATCAACAAAGTGTTCATTCTGACACAGTTTAACTCAGCCTCGCTTAATCGGCACCTTGCTCGCACCTACAACTTTGGTAACGGTGTAAACTTCGGGGACGGGTTTGTGGAGGTGAGCTGTTACTGGCACTCTTTACCCATTTCATGTTTGGCGTAGATAGGTAACAGTGGGCCTTGGATATCCCACACAGTCTCCCTTTAGCTTGCAACACTCTAGTAGTGTTTTGCCCCTGCCCCTCCAACACCACTATTGTGATTATGTGTAAATAACAAGCTTGTCGTTTAGCAGGTCTTGGCAGCCACCCAAACAACAGGTGAAACAGGGATGAATTGGTTTCTGGGGACAGCTGATGCTGTGCGGCAATTTCTGTGGGTATTTGAGGTGTGTTAATCGTAAGAATTTGACTGAATTCAGTTTTGTCATGTGTCTGTTCTTGCCTCGAGCAGGTTTTGGCGGCCACCCAGACACCTGGGGAAGGTGGCATGGAATGGTTTCAGGGGACTGCTGATGCTGTGCGGCAGTACTTGTGGTTGTTTGAGGTGCGTTTGGGAGTGTGTCAGGAATAGGTGGGTGGGTCGGCGGGCAGACATGTGGGCACTGACTGGGATGGTGGGATTTGACTCCGATATAGGGCTAACGCTGGGACACTCCAGACCGTAACTGTATACATCACTTTTCCGAGCATTGAGGTTGAACTTTTGTTTCTCAGGATGCAAAGAACAAGCAGATTGAAAATGTGTTGATTCTCTCTGGAGATCATCTGTACCGCATGGACTACATGGATTTTGTGCAGGTCCCTTATAGACCTTTTCCCTGTGATTGTTGTTATAGTTCTTTTTTTTTATGGGTCAGTGGATATGGTTTGGTACTCCAAATGACGACACTCATAGTGCAATATGCAAATGAATGTGCAGAAACATAAAGACAGTGGTGCAGATATCACCATCTCGTGTGTCCCCATGGATGACAGGTATGCAGCGAGGAGAAGCATGGAGTTCCTCGCTGTGGATGGTTGGTACTGCTATGTGAATTACCTTGTACATTCTAGTAACGGGACATTTTGTGGTCATGTTGTTTTGGCAGTCGGGCCTCCGACTTTGGCCTGATGAAGATTGACGACAAGGGGCAAATATTGTCCTTCAGTGAGAAACCGAAGGGAGCTGATCTAAGAGCTATGGTACGGACTGATTATCGTATACTCTATGCTTGTGGCCATGTGCTGTCACGTTCAGGCACTGATGGGGTGTATTGGTGTACCCCACCAGCAAGTCGACACGACCGTCCTAGGTCTATCTGCAGAAGATGCCAAGAAAAAGCCTTACATTGCTTCTATGGGTATTTATGTCTTCAAGAAGGACATCCTTCTCAAGCTGTTGAGGTACCGTATGAACTTGGATTAGAAGGAAGTCCTTACTGCTCGAAAGTGTCTTGGGATTCCTACTCTTGGCCGAGCGTAAGGTATGTGTCGTTTGTACACCCTCTGTAAAACTTCTGTGCCATGGAATTTGCAGATGGCGATATCCCTTAGCGAATGATTTTGGTTCTGAGATTATCCCTGCATCTGCGAAGGAGTTCAATGTACAGGTAAGTGAAAGTTGATTTGAAGTACCCAATTATCTGCATACGGTTGGACCGTTTAGTGAAAGCATGACTGGCCTTCTGCAGGCGTATTTATTTGATGACTATTGGGAAGACATTGGGACAATTAGGTCTTTCTACGATGCCAATCTAGCTTTGACTGCGCAGGTACGTTAAGATACTGGCTATTTGCTAATTGTCCACAATGCTGGCTGGGTCCATGACTTAGTTTGGTTAATCTGTCCCTCATGGTATACCTGTTACTACAGCCCCCGAAGTTCAGCTTCTATGACGCAAACAAGCCCATCTTCACATCACCCCGGTATCTCCCACCAACAAAGGTTGAGAGGTGCAGGGTAAGTTTGATGGCCTGCAGCGAGAGGGAGAAGTATGTGGATCGTGACAAAATGCTAATAGTCATTGGTTGCTCATCTCAGATCCAGGACTCCATCGTGTCACATGGGTGCTTTTTGCGGGAGTGTAGCGTTGTTCACTCCATCGTAGGGGTCCGATCCCGATTGGAAAACGGTGTTGAATTGAAGGTGTGTTCTGCACTTAGCTTCGGGGCATGATACTCGATCTACTCGATGGTTTCATTCAGCTGTCGTTTGGGGCTTGTCCAGGACACTCTGATGCTGGGAGCAGACTTCTACGAAACGGACGTAGAGAGGGCTGCCCTTATTGCTGAAGGCAAAGTGCCAATAGGGATCGGCGAGAACAGCAAAATCAGGTGTTGTACTGGCCCAACAGTGCATGGTTGCATTTGTATTTCGGATGGCCAGTGTGTGTGAGCCTGCCGTTGTGAATTTCGTGCAGCAATGCTATAATCGACAAGAACGCAAGAATCGGCAGAGACGTGGTGATCGCCAACACGGATGTAAGTGCCTAGTGCCCCACAATCCTGGAATGTAGCTGGTAGTACACTGAGTTATGAGTGACCCCTTGTTGGTCGCTTGTCGTCCAGAATGTATTGGAAGCCGAAAGGCCATCGGAGGGTTTCTACATCCGCTCAGGCATCGCGGTGATCCTGAAGAACTCCATCATCAAGGACGGGACGGTTATCTAGGGCCCTTTGGGCGGCGGACGATGGAAACAGCCGTCGGTCTGTCTGTCTCGTCTTGGCTGGTTGTTAGAACACGGTGTAGTAAGGGATGGTTGTTTTCCTGTAAGGTGGACAGCAACCATCCCTTCGTTATCATTCCTTTAGCTTCTTGGGAAAGAGACTTGATTTGTATATTCACGAACTTTATTCTCTGTGCACATGTGACGCATGCTTGCATGCCGTCGTGCGATTCAAAGGGAAACTCACCCCCTTCTCCTTTTTGTCTTTCAATTTCCTGTGAGGCCAGCAGGCCCGTCCCCATCATCAGTGCGCAGTCGGTACGTATTGATCTCGGGGTGGCGCCATCTGATTCGCTGCAGCCTGTGGTTCGAACGCGGACGCGGTTAACATCGGTCTGCATTTCTTCCCTTCCTGTACAGTATCTCCGCGGTTCCTACTCTCCCCCTCCTGCCCAGCTCGTCTTTCCCGCCGAACCCGCCGAACATTTGAGTCTTCTGGATGGAGGCAGAAGCACCGGTTCGCACTCGAATCAGAGCTGCGTCGCGCACGCTCTCCGGTTGTTACTTTTCACTGTGATCCTCTGCTTCCGGATTGCCTTCCCAGCTGCCTCGACATGGACATCCTCGAGTTCAAGTCCGGCAATTACGCCAAGCAGGATGAGCAGCTCTACAGGCGTTGGTTCGACTACGCGGACGCAGGTGCGCTGTCTGTCGTGTTCGGAATTCACCAATCTTGGCTCAAATGGCATGAGCGTTCTTTAACCTCAGCGTGATACCAGCTTCTTGCGTTCTCATCGCTCCCTGCAGCAACCAGCCGCGCTCAGCTTACTGGAGCTGGCTGATGATGGAGGCGATCCCAGTCGTAATTTGTAGCCGCTCTGTTGATTGTGCTATGAACCATTCACTGCTGCCACTGCTCGATCTGGACCAAATAAGACTCGCCGTTGGGTGTTGGATCGCGAGTGTATTCGTGCCCGGGCACTGATTGAACTGCTTTTTTCTTGCGAGCAGACGGCGATGGGCGGATCACAGGTCAAGATGCTGTCAAATTTTTTTCTCTATCCGAGCTTTCGAGGAACGACCTCAAGCAGGTACTCTTCTCGACAAGGCCTACTGGTCAGTGTTTTAGTGCCTGCACAGCTTTTGATCGCTGGCAGTCTCTGGAGCTGTGGGTCTTTTAGTGGTAGTGGTGACAAGTGGTGCTAATCCCTGTGCTTCTAGGTGTGGGCAGTTGCAGACTCAAAGCGGCAGGGATTCTTGGGCTTCAAAGAGTTTGTCACTGCAATGCAGGTTTGTCCTTGGATCTGTCTCCACAGACTAAGCTGGCAGTGAAATGCAAGAAACTTTTCTGCATTGTGTGTGTTGAAGCTCGAAGCCATTTTATGGTAAAGCGTGCCTCTAATATCCATGGCCTAGGCCTGACACCAAATGGCCGTGCAGATTATTTCTCTTGCACAAACAGGTAACGAGATCAGTGCTGATATCCTCAAGAGGCGTGGTAAATCTCAGCTCACAATCTCTGGAAGATGGACTACCTCTTAAATTTAACGAAAGTGGGACTCCTTTTTCTGACCTTGTATTGTCTGTATCAGATCTGTCAGAGATAAGCCCCCCAGTTTTTAATGGACTCGACGAGTTGCTGAATGTGAGTATGCCTCAAGCGAGAGCACAGATGCAGAGCCAGGGGTGTTTTCTATGATTTGGTCAAGGTCTTCACTGAGATTGCTGTAGTGTGTTACCTGATTCCTTCTTTGGCCATTTTCAGTCCCCACCAGTGGAAGCAGGGTATGCCAATGGTTAGTCTGTTTTGCCTATCCCGCCTTGCTCAAAGAGCATTGGGCTTGTTTTGCAAACAGGGAAGGACTTTTGTTTCGATGTTGCAGTTGTTAAGGTAGTGAGGGGAATTTGATGGCAGGCAGTCCTCCGCAGCAATCACAGACTGCGCAATGGTTTTCACAAAAAACCCCACGGAAGGTATGCTGTTACGAACTGCTGCAACTCAATTCCTAGTCTTTTCCGCAGAGGTCCAAAGCTGCACATATCAAATTTTTTCTGTGGTGGACTCCTTTTATGTCTGATGAGGGCAAGTTGCAGGAGTTGTCCAAAGCATCAGTAACCTCGGTGATTGATGGGCTGAAGAAGTTGTATCTAGAGAAACTTAAGCCTTTGGAGGTGACCTACAGATTCAATGACTTTGTGTCCCCTATATTGGTAAGCTTTCTCAGCTATTGTTTTGCCATTGCAAATCCATGATGCACAGGGTGTGTTTGATCTTTGTTTGCTCGTCACACTTGTTTAAATCACTGATCTTCATCGGTCTCTGCAGACGGAGAGTGATTTTGATGCAAAACCCATGGTTATGTTGCTTGGGCAATATTCCACTGGGAAGACCACGTTTATTAAACATCTTTTGAGAACTAGCTATCCAGGTAAGACCGAGGTGCCCATGTTACTCCTTCTGTTTGTTTTACAAGGTTTCTCTTATGATCTCCAAAGCATTTTTTGTTTCATTGTAATCTGTATGGATATTCTAAAGTGTTGCTCTTCCATGTGTAGGAGCTCACATTGGGCCAGAACCCACAACAGATCGATTTGTAGTTGTGATGGTATGTGTGTTGCCATTCATCTTCAATCTCGTTCAAACTCTATTAAGCTTAACTGTGTTCTGTTATGACTCCTTTTTGCCTGGCAGGGTGGCACAGATGAAAGAAATGTTCCAGGGAATACTATAGCAGTACAAGCGGATATGCCCTTCAGTGGGCTGACAAGATTCGGAACTGCTTTCCTGTCGAAGTTTGAGTGCTCACAGATGCCACATTCGGTGAGTTGATGAGTTGAATTGTGATCTGAGAGCTGATGTGACTGAATTGTGCTTTGAGAGTGTTCGTTTGCTGCGTGAGTGAGTCTTCTGATGTTCTTCACGTTGGATGTTGTTGGGATGTGCTTTGCAGCTTTTGGAGCACATTTCCTTTGTGGACACACCAGGTGTGTTATCCGGAGAGAAGCAGCGCACTCAACGGAGCTACGATTTCACTGGTGTCACTGAATGGTTTGCAGCCAAGTGTGACATGATCTTGCTTCTTTTTGACCCGCATAAGCTGGACATCAGTGATGAATTCAAGCGCGTGATTGGGTCGTTACGAGGGCATGATGACAAAATCCGGGTTGTCCTGAACAAGGCTGATCAAGTTGATACACAGCAGGTGAGCTTCTGAAGAAGAAGAGGGTGTGATTCCTCACGAGAGAGGCTTTCCTCATCATGTGTGTGTTGTGCGGGACAGCTTATGCGGGTGTATGGAGCTTTGATGTGGTCTCTCGGGAAGGTCCTTAATACTCCTGAGGTCATGCGAGTGTACATTGGGTAAGCAACGGTTGATCCCTCCTGCTGTAAGTGACGATTGAACTAGTGGTTCTTACAATTTGCTAATTTGCAGGTCATTCAACGACAAGGCTATCAATGAAAATGCCATGGGTCCGATTGGCAAGGAGCTTTTTGAGAGGGAACAAAACGACCTCTTGGCAGACTTGAAGGACATCCCGAGAAAAGCCTGTGACCGACGTGTAAGAATGACTTGTGTCAGGACAGATGCTGTTTGATGGCAGTTAAGTGTTGCGATTTTTCAAACCATTGCGTGGTTGCTGTACAGATTAATGAGTTTGTGAAACGTGCTCGAGCTGCCAAAATTCATGCTTACATCATCAGCCACCTGAAAAGAGAGATGCCTGCGATGATGGGGAAAAACAAAGCACAACAACGACTTATCGATGATTTGGATCTTGAGTTTGCCAAGGTATGGATTTTGGACCACCCCTCAGCCATTTATGTGTCTTGCCAAATACGTGGGGCACTGAAGTTACATGTTGAATCTCGACGAGAGCAGGTACAACGAGAGTACCATCTACCCGCTGGGGATTTTCCAAACGTGGACCATTTCCGAGACAGGTTATCGGGTTACAGCATCGACAAGTTTGAGAAAATACGTCCCAAGATGATTCAGGCAGTGGATGACATGCTGGGTCATGATATTCCGAACTTGCTCAAGAAATTCCGTAATCCGTACGAGTGAAAGGCACGAATGTGGGACTTTGTCTTTGCGAGTGGCAGGAGACATTCAGCACATAGTCACATACATATATGAGCGGCCTGGACCCCAGTACATAGGTAAAGCGGTAGCCGTAGAGTCGTGGGCATGAGAAATGCAGTTGTGGCGGCCTTGAGTGGCGTGCCCCAGTGGTTGTTGTGTCGCGAACATTCTTTCTATGACGAGCACCTATTTCCCAAGTCCGTGAAATGTAACGTCGAAGGGAGAAGCCGGTAGTCCGATTGGCGTGTTGGCGACGGCTTAGTGGCGCACTGTTTTGGTGGCATCACGGGAGGCGGGCAGGCGTGGAAGTCGGGGATCGGGGATCCGGAATCCGAGTCGGGGAAAAGGAGTGAAGCAGACGTCAGGCACACTCACTCCGTCTGGCAGGCTAACAAACAGGTGCCGTATGTACATGCAGGTGCGGGCAGCAGCGCAGGCCATGAGAGGGCGAGGCGAGGCGAGGCGAGGCGAGGCGAAGCGCACGCCCCTTGAATTGCCCACTGCTTGCTTCTGCACCAGGAATCTCTCCTGAGGCTCCCGGGATCCCGACCCAGGCAGGGCCTCCTGCTGCTGCTGCTCCACGCAGTGGCCACACTGCCTGCATGCCCCGTCCTTGACAAGCTCAAGGCTACCTCCCAAGCTTTTGCTGTGGTCCCGCATCCAGCACCTGGTCCAGTCGGGAGCCTGTGACAGCGAAAGCGGCTCTTGTGGTGCACCGCCATTAGCTACACAACATCATGCAAGCCCAAATTAGTTCGGAATGGAATCCCCATGGTCGGCCCAACGAGCGGCACTGTGCACTCACGCTGTCAACACTGTGATGATATGCGGGCACCACTAGTGCACCTGCAGGGCCAGGCCAGGCCAGGCCCCATTAGCTAACTTTGATTCCCACCTCCTCTCGTAGGCTACAATAGGCGGGGCACTGTACCTACATGGTTAGCAGCACACTGCACTGCAGTCATGTACTTACCAGTGCACGTACATGCTGCTCACTGCTCATAACAGTACTACTGTACATGCATAGCTAGCTTGATGCCCAAGGAGGGGCTGGGCTGGGCACCTGGTCTGCTGGGCCTGGACCTGGACCTGGACCTGGACCTGGACCTGGACTTGCTTGCAGGCCTAGGCCGGGAATCGGATAATCTTCATCTGCCCGCTTCGACGTACGCCTGCCCATGGCTGGCATGGTGGGTGCTATGTCACCTCACCTCACCGCTACCACACCTCGTGTCGCATGTCCTCTCGGTTGCTTCCCGCACGCTGGCCTCGCTCAACCATCTACCCGATACCTGCCCGAGCTTTTCATGCCTCACATTATCCAGGCAGCAGGCTCCCAATATCATTATCCAGTATCCAGCCGCGACGCACACCGTGCACACAACTCACCGGGTCCCTTCCCACCAGTCTTCCTAGACTGGTGTGCAAAATGGAAATGCCAATGGGAAGCGTCCCTTTGGCAGCCAGCTGCAGCCTTCTTCCCACCTTCACAGACAGTCTGCTGCAGGCCTGCCATGCTGTTGTTCATGCGCGAGTGGGGGTTGGTGACGGTGACGCGTCGCCCAGTCATTCTCGCCACATTGCCCTGTTGTGGGACTTGTGCTGGTACACAGGACCGTCACATGCTTTCTTCCTTCGCACCCCGGGTCCCGGGACGAGGATGCCGATCACCATGACCACCACGATCGATGACTATGAGAAGGGGCGGAACGGAACGGCACGTCTCGGAACGCAACGCAACGGAACGCACCGGACCGGACACTCCACCCGACATCACATGTTTTCTTCGGTCTCCCACTCACCCGGAACACCCCGGCCCCTCATCTTGCACCAAACCACAGAACCGCCGCAGTGTGCAGTGCACGAACCAGCTTTTTTTCTACAATAGTTTTAAATAGCATGGAAGACCATGTGAATCGAAGTCACGGGAAAGGAAAGCAAAGGAAAGCAAAGCAAAGCAAAGCTATGCTCCATAAAAACAGCCCATTGTATGGCCCCGCCTCTAATGGGAGTAGGACATGCAAGCGCAGGGGGCAATAAGAGTAAATAGGAGTAGATGCAAAAAGAAGTAGCTACTTGTTTAATAGTTTTTGCTTAGTTTCACTAAAAAACAGGATAAATATCGAATTCCTTCCTTTGTACAAGATTATTAGAGAGAATATGTTTTCTCCTAGTTCAAACTTGTGAATAATTATATCTCTACATAAATATGAGATTGATTATATCGAGAAAAATCCAATAATATTAGAAATATCTTAAGAAACATACATCTTTGAGTTATTTAAAAAAACTCATTATTTTATTTAAAGAACTCACATCTATCACCCGATAAATTCAAGGAAAACTCTAGAAAATAGAGAATTTGGTTTTGGCAATTTGACATTTAGAAGTTACACTTCTATTTGTCTTAACAAGTTTTTCAAGTACAACACAATGACATCAACTGGTGATCATGATGTAATAACGTAACATGTTATTAAAAATATTATTAACACCTCATACTTTTATTCATGATCGACACAATTAGACACTAAGACTTGCTATGTTTCCCATGGTATTTCCTAGTGACAAGCTTCCCACGTCCCACGTTGACTTCAAGTTTTGAGCCATTGAACATGGTTTATTCTCTTTATTCTCGGGCCTGGCCTTTTTTACAGTGCTTGGTGGGATAAGAGCATCTTTGCATGATTTCATAAAATACTCTTGAAACTTTCAAATTGAACAATCATCCTTATAACTTAGACAGAAATGAATTATTACATAAATATTGAATAATATGTAAAGATCTTATTAATATATAGATATAGATAAATATCTTTACATGTAAATATTAATATGAAATAAAAATAATATCTTTACCCATAGAACATGGATTTGGATAAGTCTCAACATTATTGGGGCTCCACACATAAAAGACATGAATTTCCTTGGCTCGAGGAGATGATGTCAGTGTGAGGTCATGTTGTATGAATGAAAATGATTATAAATAGGAGAGGAATATTCTATCGATTTCCATTATGTTCAAATTTTCAAAAAAATCAGACTGCATTATGGGGAAAAATACAAGGAAATAGGTAGCAAAGTGAGGAAAATATGAGGAAATAGTGCATTTATAGGAGTTGGTGGTAATCGAAACGCTAGGTCCGCCGCCAAGTAACAAGAGGAAGGAATATTCTAGGGTGGAGTAAGCCTGCGAGGCACTCGAGGCTGGAGCGGAAGGTACGCGAAAGGAAACAAAATCTGACCGTCACGTTTGCTTGCATCGGGGTGGGGTAGTCAAAAAGAGGCCATGAGGGCATGGCAGCGCAGGCCATGGCAGAGCAACAGCAGATTGCGTGGGGCCAAGTGCTCATTGCTCTCGCCGCTCCCGGGCTCAACCTCTGCTGCGTCTCCGGCATGCAGTGACCGCGCCCATCGATCCTGTGGCGCAGCCAATGCTGCCAGCCCACCTCCTGCCTCCTGCTCAACGCCGTTCCTTCCTCCCCCAGTTCCCATCCCCCTGTACAATTCCCCTCCCCCAGTTGGGTGGCCTGTACAATCCGGAACGCACGCTCCCCGTTCCCCGCCCCACTCCCCGTCCCCGGTGCCCGGTGCCCGGCGCCCGGCGCCCGGTCCCGTGATTGCCCCCACCATAAATTGCTGCCCCTCTTCCAAGCCCAGATGCAGGCTGCAAGAGCGGAGAGGAGCAGAGCAGAGCAGAGCAGAGCAGAGAGTAGCTGGCGGTTGAGGGTGGCTTGAGATGCAGGCTTGAGCGTCTGGGCAGCTGGGCTGCTGTTGGTGCTTGCGCTGCTGCTGCTGCCGAGCCTGCCGCTGCTCGCCGCCATGTACCAGCTGGCGCTCATTGCCCGCAATGCGGACCCTGAGAACGAGGATTACGAGCTGCTGCTGACCCCGCAGCGGAGGCCCTCGCCTCCCGAAGCCCAGGAGCTCTGGGACACGGAGCTCTGCGACCTCCCGGCGGCTGCGCTCTCTCCGCTCAAGGCTCCCCACGCCTCCGCTCTCCGTGGCGGCGAGGATGACCAAATTTCTAACGTCGTGCGCCTAGTGCACACCTCGCTGCACAGCATCGGCCTCAGGGGCCTCGATGTGGGCGAGGCTGTGAGTAAGGTGGGTTGCTTCTGCTGGTCCTAGGACGGCTAGTGTCGCTGCTTCTGGTTCTGGGCAGGCATCTGTGAATTGCTTCCGTGGGTTCCTGGGTGCTGCCTCTTGGGAGTGCGGGAGGCTGCTGCTCAGCTTATTGGGAGGTTTGTTGTTTGTGTTCTTGAGTGCAGATTGTATTGCTTACTTCTCCGGCTGTTTTAGTCCGACCATGGAGACTCTGGAAGCTGGTTGAGGAGCCGGATTTTGGGCCAGCCCCTCCTCTGCACACGATCGTATTTATGACTGACGTTCATCCTGTCCCTGAGCTGCTTCGAGGTATGGTGGCGTGCGGCCTACGCTTGCTGCTTTGTACTTCCGCCGTGGGGCCTGCCTCTTGGGACTTACCGTTATATGGCGTCGGGTGCAGGCGGTGCAGTGTGGATGGACTCCTGTTCAGCGATGGATTTGCTTATTGATGCAAGCACACAAGTGATGCGCATTGGGAAGCTGGCGACGCATGCCTTCTCTCCCCATTTTCCGGAAGGCTTATCTTTGAGGTTTCCGCTTCGTGTGCCTGGTCAGGTATGCTCTTGAGCTCAGCTGTTTGAGGGAGTCAAGACCGCTGGCTGGCCAGGGTGTTTCTTGGCGGGAGCACGAAAGTATTAGTGGTTTGAAGTTAGCTCTTCCGTCCTTTCTGTCTGCAGGATTACCCTCCTGGCTTTTTGGTCCTGCCCATGGATTCATGTACCATAAGGCCGTTCAGCAAGACCAATCTTGTGGTTTTCGCTCCCACCGTTGCCTTAGGAGATGAAAGTGATGCTTCACTCGCTGCTGCAACTGGAGGTGCTTTGATTGTTGATCCTGGATGCTCGGGTCATGGTCGAGGACTGGTATGTTGATGTCAACTCATGTTCTGTCAGTCAAAATTCTGCATGGGAGCATCAGCAGAGCAACTTACTTGCTGGATGACGGGTCTCTGGGGCTTGATTCTTGCATTGGTGGGAATTCAGCTGCGTGACATAGTGGCCAATCTGCAAGGACGATTGCTGGTCTTCTTAACGCATCATCACTTCGACCATACCGCTGGTAACTCCCATTTTGTTATGGAAGTAAGGCGTTTTTGTGCTTTCTTCTTTGTGACAAGTCGTCTGACCACGGTTCGACCTGAAATTGTTGGTGCATCAGGACTTTCAGCATTGAAAGATAGAGAAGTGGTTCTCCTTGCCCACCAGGCTACTTTCCGTCGGATGGGAGCAGGTACGGCCGTTGGGGCGTACTTTTCTTGCCTGCTAAAGTTCCTTGTTCGTGACTGACAATTCACCGTATGCACCCTGCGCAGTCGGACTGGCTAACCTTCTGAGTGGGTACTTTTGCAGCTGTGAACAACTTCACTTGTGTAGCTGTGAATGGAGGCAGCAAGCTGAACGTGGCTGGTCAGGAACTGGAAGTAATATCGGCACCGGTAAGATTAAGTGTAATAGTCTTGATGGTGATCGGCTGCACGATGAAGTGAAGGGGGTCTCTGAACCTGTATGTTTGCATCTTGTCAGGGACACACGGATGGCCATCTTGCACTGTTTCATCGATCGACTGGGTGTCTCGTGGCTGGAGATCACTGTGTGGGGTAAGATCCTAAGCTTATGGTGCAAAGTGTTTGAAGTTCTTGTAATCAGTAGCTTACTCGTTGTGGGGCTGTGTCCGCAGGCAGGGCAGCTCTGTTTTGGATGTGAACTCGGGTGGAAACATGAAGGTAGGTGAAGTGGGCCTCTGGAGTTGGCTTTTATGAACTCGGCAATTTGCAGTTACCTCAACCGCTTATGCCTCACGTTTCATGTTAATCAGGATTATTTTGAGACTACACGCCGATT
Source organism: Anthoceros angustus (assembly GCA_010909165.1). Taxonomy (NCBI): domain Eukaryota; kingdom Viridiplantae; phylum Streptophyta; class Anthocerotopsida; order Anthocerotales; family Anthocerotaceae; genus Anthoceros; species Anthoceros angustus. The sequence goes on along the minus strand of VJWM01000296.1, from coordinate 44,808 downwards.
CCTTGCACTGCATCCGAAAGTTATTGTGCCAGCACATGGGCGTCCCAACTTCTGGCCGATGCACATGCTGAATGACTATATCAAGTAGGCAAAAGCAATCAAATGTTTCTCCATGCAAATGCTGTCTTCTACCAGGTGACTGATGGCAGCGACGCGTGTGATGCGCAGGCACAGAATGAGCCGGGAAACAAAGATCCTCAAAGCGATCGAAGGTGGGGCACAAACAGCATTTGAGATCGTTTCTCAAGTGTATTCAGACACGTCTCCCACACTTTGGGCGGCGGCCTTATCGAATGTCAAGCTGCATGTGGAGCACCTCGATTTTTGGAAGAAACTTCCTCCGGTACGTATTTAGGTTAGCTAGTCTTTATCGTCGCTGTTTCTCCTCAGAAGTGTTATTAGTTGGTGTGGCTGTGACAACTGATCCAAGCCACTCTTGACTCTTGACAGGGGTTTTCTATCAAAAATTTTCAGCAGAGTTGTGGGGCAAACTTTCTAGTGAGGTGTATCCCCGCTGTCACTGGCCGAGTTATATGTAAGCCCCTTGTGCAAATGACGAAGGCACCTTTGACAAATGGTGTGTCGGTCATGGTGTTTGTTGGTGCTTGTGCCGTGTTACTGTCTAGGAAAGGGTACTCAGTTCATGTTTGACAGGAGAAGGTATTGACAGATAATCTAAAGTTGTTGGTGCTCGAACTGTCAGCGATCAGCGCGGTACGCGAGCTGATTTTCAGTAATGAGAGACCGGTAGTTCAACTCAAGAGACTGTAGCAGAAAATGGCTGAAACATTTCTGGTTCTTAGACTAATGCAGAGTTCCTCGTAAATATGTACGTCAAGGTTCGAGCGCCTGCACCTCAGGTAACTATACACCCAAGTTGGCAGCGAGTCTTTGGTGGTGTGGGAAGTCTACCGTTTGTTAGGTGGTAATGGTGAATTAAGATACCATAAGTGAAAATACATGAATGGCATGCGCTATGCATAGCTTTGTGAAGTATCGCAGACAATGTATCTCTAATAGCTTCCCAAATAATGTAAGTACAATGCTGTAAATAATGTGGATTACATCAAAACTCAAAACTCTAGGGCACCAGCCTGGAATGCATCCTGATGATGGTTATCGATCCAACGACATTGGCTGCCGCCTTCCAGAGCCCACTTGTCCCATTCCCTTGTGTTGTAGGTCTTGAAAAGGCTAAACGAAAATCAAAGAGGGGCCAAAACCTTGTTCTGCTTCTTGGCATGTCTTGCAATTTTGAACCACTCGGTGTGGAAGCTGCCTTCCAGATCAGTACGCTCGTAGGTGTGGGCTCCAAAATAATCCCGCTGAGCTTGCACCAGATTGGCAGGAAGGCGAGCCCTCCTGTATGTGTCGAAATAAGCGAGGCTGGCGCTCATACCTAATAGATATCACAAGAGGTGGTTAGACTTAGCACACCATGCATGAATACCAGGAAGAGAAGCAGCTGCACCTACCTGGTGTGCTCACGCCGGCTTGAATGGCAAGAGACACCACCCGCCTCCACGCTGCTTGCCTGTCCACCATTTCCTTGGCAAATTCAGGGTCCACCAACAACGAGGACAAGGAGGGGTTACGATCGTACGCCTTCTTGATGCGGTCCAGGAAGATGGCTCGGATGATGCAGCCGCCCTTCCAAATGCGGGCCAGCTCTCCCAGATTCAGGTCCCATCCCTTCTCCAAGCTCTTGGCGCGGATGAGATTCATGCCCTGCGCATAGCTGCAGATCTTGGAGGCGTAAAGCGCCTGGCGCACGTCGTCGATGAGCTGCTTCTTGTCCAAATTCTTGACCGCGGCCACATCATGCAAGCCAATTTCGGCGAAAATTCTGGCCGCCTCCACCCTCTCCTCCTTGAGCCCGCTGAGGAAGCGGGAGTCGAGGGAGGCGGCAATGGTAGGCGCTGCGACAGACAAGTCCGCTGCCTGCTGCACCGTCCACTTTCCCGTCCCCTTCATCCCCGTCTTATCCAAAATCTTGTCCACCAGCTCCCCGCTGCTGTTGTAGTCCTTGACGGAGAAAATGTCGGCGGTGATCTCCACCAGGAAGCTCTCCAGCTCGCCCCGGTTCCAGTCCGCGAATGTCTGGTGCAGCTCCTGGTTGGTGAGCCCCCCCACGTTCTTGAGCACGTCGTAGGCCTCGGAGATGAGCTGCATGTCCCCGTACTCGATGCCATTGTGCACCATCTTGACGAAGTTGCCCGCCCCGCCGTGCCCCACGTAGGTGACGCAGGGCCCGTCGTCCACCTGCGCAGCAATCTTGGTCACAACATCCTCGATGTAGCTGTAAGCCTCCGGCGTGCCCCGGGCATGAGGGACGGGCCGTGCCGAGCTCCCTCCTCCCCGCCGCTCACCCCCATCCCCAGGTACAGCAGCCCCTTGTGCTGCGCGGCCTCCGCCCGCCTCTCCGTGTTCTCGTACCACTCGTTGCCCCCGTCGATGATGCAGTCCCCCGGCTCCAGGTACCTGGCCAGGGTCTCGATGGTCTGGTCCACCGGCCGCCCCGCCTTCACCAGCAGGATGACCGAGCGGGGCCGCTGGATGGACAGCACGAACTCCTCCGGGCTGTGGTATCCCTTGAGCGGGAGGTTCCCCTCCTCCGCCGCGCGCTGCACCGTCTCGTCCACCTTGCTGTTGGTGCGGTTGTAGACGGAGATGGGGAATCCCTTCTCCGCGATGTTGAGCGCCAAATTCTGGCCCATCACCGCCAGCCCGGCCAGCCCGATCCGGGAGAGCGTGGCCGCGTCCAACGCCATGGCTGCTGCTCGCGTGCTCGCTTGCTTCCGCTACAGCGCTGACTGGAGTAGCACAACAGCTGCAGCTTCAGCCCAAGCAGCCAGCTCGCTCGCTCCCCCGCTAGCTAGGGTTGCCGCAGCCTGCTCCTCGCTATTGCCGAGAGCGGAGCCTCTGCTGGGCGAAGGCCGCGAGGACAAGGCGATACTTTCCTTTCTGCTCTCGCAACCAAAAACCTGCTACTTCCTGCTCAACCACCGTGACAAGTGGAGTCGATGGCCAACGACCTTTGGTCCCCGGAAGCGACCGCGATCGGCATCGTCTCACCGCGGCTCTCAGACAACAACCCGACACGAGCACGTCTCTGTATTATCACTTCGTTCACCTAACCGGTCACGACTCTGAACGCAGCGTTTCTTTTCTGGAAGGGGTGCTTTTGGATGGAGGTCATTGCATTCCTACTGCAGGGAGACAAAATGGAGAATGCCCACCGGCCGGCTTTCGATTCCTTTCCCACCTTATAAGATTATAGACAAGCACTGCGGTGTTTCCTGGACAGGCAACACTTGCGGCATGTGCATGGCGGGGATATGCCTATACGCGGCCATCCTTCTGCAGGGGAAGAGAATGTTGAGGCACGTTCCCTGGAAGCTCTTTGGAGCTCACCATGTCCCCCTCTTGGGCCTGGGGAAGCCTGCCCGAACGGCAACTCTATTATCGTTGATTTATGTACACAGCGTCCACATCATCTAGCTCCAGCAGTCTTTCGACAAGAATGCTGTTCACCTCGGCGGCATCAGGGTCGGGAGTCACTGTGTCCACGGGGATCATTTCTAGACCAGAGCTCTCGGCATCCACCAGCAAGCCCTCAGTTTTCAGCTTCGAAAGCACGGAAGCGTGCTCCTCAGCAGGTGTGACAACCCTGAAGTACTTGTCGCTGTCTTCCTCTGCTTCATCGGGTGAGGGATCGATGACGTCCTCTGCCCCAGCGTCCATGGCGGCCAGCAGCACTTCGTCAGCCTCGACCTCGTTGGCATTCACATACACTATGCCCGACCGTTTGAACTTGAACAACACTGACCCTGGATTTGCCATCTTGCCCCCACCCTTCTTCACGATGTCCCTCACATTGGCTGCGGTTCTGTTTGAGTTGTCGGTCAGAACTTCCACCAGGATCCCCACACCGCCAGCCCCATACACCTCGTACATTACTTCCACAAAGTCTTGCTGGCCCTTTTCTGAGGCCTTCTTGATGTTCCTGCGTCGAGTACCTTACATGTGAAACAGGGCGGTTGCCCGCAGAAGCGCTGGAGAATACTACCAAAGAATACACTCAGGCTGAAGGGCTGGCAACGTGAAGGCAACGGACATTGGCCAAAACCACAGTTTGAGCAGCTCCGTTGAAATCTCACGTGTCGATGCAGAGGCAGGAATATGACATAGCCTACCTCTCGATGATGTCCTTGGGGATGTCATACTGCTTGGCCTTCTCGATCAAAGCAGCCAGCTCCACGTTGGCAGTAGGATTGGGGCCCCCCCCCTTGACTGCAGTCACGATCTGCTTGCCCAGCCTGCCATACAGCTTGGCTTTTTTGGCATCCTGTACGCCCTTACGCATGGCAATTTTGGAGGATCTCCTGCCCATTTCCACTGGTACCGGCACCCAAAAACGTCTTCCACCAGCCGCTGCATTGCGAACCACGGCAGGGTTATACAGCAGCCTTGCAGATGCCTGCCCGAAAAACACCTTGCCAAAGCTCCTGGTAATGGCGAGGGCAATCATCGGGCTCTCCCTCAAGCCACCTCCTCCTGATCACTTGACCACGGGCCAACCTAACCCTAGACTACATCATTCTCTGACGCGTTGGTACCAAGCCTAGCTTAGCAGCAGTTTCTCAGAGGAAATTCCAGGAGGGAAAGGAACGTATTATCCAGTTGTCGAGATGCGTGTTCCACTCTATCTCGCCAACTATGCCCAGTGACGTGAGCACGATGCTGTCGTCCTGTCACTTGCTTCTGATCCGTTTGTGGCTGGCATCGCTCTCGGATCTCCATGGTTCCGCTTTCCCAAAACAAGGAGGCTCATCGCTTCCTGTTTGGCTCCATGGTACTGCCGTCGGTTTCCCTGCATTGTCCCTCCGCCTGCGTCTATGAGCATGGGGCTGGCAGGGCACTTTTCTACTACGGCTGCTTGGACCGCCATCCAACTCCAATACAATGCTTAAGCTTGGCTCACAATGACATCGCGCGGGCTCCCGCTATGGACTGGCTCTTTTAGGCGTGAAGTTGCTATTTCTGAGCGCTAAATCCAGCGGGGAAAATGATCCGTGTATTGGGAGCAGTTGCTGCGGCCTACGTCGGGTACTCTTTAGGCAATGTTGTGAAACATCACAGTTCTGGAGCAGCAGGAGGTAACAATGCTGCAGGAGTTACCCGGAGAAGAGGAGTTCGAGAGGGATCGCAAGATGTGAATGCTGAGCACCGAAACAGAACCAGGAAGGATGACAGCGTATTGCCTGCACGGGAGATAGTGGGTGGATTAGATAGTGATAAGCCAGGCCTTGTAGTCTCCGAGAAGCGGGAAGGCAGCAATGGTGCTTGCGCTGCATCGGAGAAGGTGGAAGCCGCCGTAGAGGGAGGCGTTAGTAAGATGGTGTGCCAAACGGACGGAGGAACCGAGATGAAGCCGCAGGCTCCTGCTGTTGCTGAAGAACAAGGGATGATGCATTCCCTCAGAGAAGTTTTTGATTCTGAATGCAAGGGCAACCAGCCAGAGCTTTGCAGGGAAGACGGGGCAGCAATCCCGGGAGTCCAGTCAGATGTACCCGTCAGGCAGAGGGATGATTCAAGGCAGTGGGAGTTTGCGCAGGAGGGGAATGTAGCTGAGATTCTGCACAGTGAGAGTTTTGTAAAGCCATATGATGCGCCAGAGCTTTCTGATCACGCAATTGAGGCGATAGCAGAGCAGAAGTATTATTTGGATGCTTTTCAGAAGGAGTGGACTGACCTCCTCTCTATTGAGAGGGACAAATACATGAGGGAGGTCGAACTGGTAGAGAACAGGAGAAACCTGGAACAGGTGTATCTGAAGATATTTGACAAAGAGTGGATTCAAAGGCTTGAGACGGATAGAGAACTGTTAAGGTTGCATAGGGAAGCAGAGACGGAGAACTGGACCAGGGCGGAACAGGATAGGATGCAGGCTATTTCGCAACTGGAGACAGATTATGTTCAACTACGTGAACAGACGGCTCAGGAAATTCGTGAAAAAGGGCAAGCGCAGGCGGAAGCAGAGGCCAAGATTTCTGGCCTTGAGCTCGTTCTTGCTACTTTGGAAGTGAAAAATCGGGAGCAGACAGAACTGCTGGCTCAGTCGAGCAGAAGGATGAAGGAGGTGATAGAAGAAGAGCGGGCTGCAAGGGAAGCAAAATTGAAGGACGTTTGTCTGGTTTTAGCAAAAGTGGAAGGCGAGAACCTGAGGCTTAGAGAAGCGGAGGCTGAATCCAGCAGAAGGGTGCAGGCTGCAATACAGCAGTCAGAAGCGTTGTCTAGTGCCAGGCTTGCGGCCCTCAGTGACGAACTGCAAGAGTTGAGGGCTGACATTGCCAGAAATGGAAGGGTGATAGTTGAGCTTGAAACCAAGATCAAGGAAGCTGAGAAAGAAAAAGCAGCATTGATTGCACAAGTTCAGGAGGGTGCTAAAGAGCTTGAGAACCAGCGGCTGGCCTGGGAAACGGAGCTTGAGTCAAAGTTAGCGAAGGCAAGGAAGGTGGAGCAAGCCAAGCTTTGGGAACAAAGTAGAGTAGTGTTGGAGGAAGAAAAGCTTGCCCAACAGCTGGCGTGCCAGAAGCAGCTAGAAGAAGACAGGACGAAGGAGATTGGGAAACTTCAGACTCAGTGGACCGAAAAGATAAACGCACATAAGGAAGAAATCACAGCCGTTCTGCTTGAGGAGGCGAAGAGAAGATTAGTGGAGGAGAGAGAAAAGTGGAGATCTGCTCAAGAGACTGAATGGAAGAAGAGGCTAGAGAAGGATAGAGAGCAGCAGCGTGTACTACAAGAAGAGAAAGATGAAAAGAGAAGGCTCACTGATGACAGGATCAGGAAAGAGGGTGCTCGTCTGGAAATAAGATTGTCAAGCGTGGGGGCAAGGGAGAGAGAGGTTGAGATAGCCAGGGAGGCCCTTGTTCAACAGCAGCACGAGCTTGAGCAGCAGCTACGCGAGGTAGAGGTGTTGCAAACCAAGGTCAACTATCGAGACAAACTTCTCAAGACGGTTGATAACGACTTCTTTGATGAACCCAACTTTCAGAGGTACTCTTTTTTTTCCGGTTGCACATGTCGAGGGTATGCGTTGGTGGATTTTCTGAGAGCTTACGATTTGATGCTGTGCGCAGGTGGATTTCTCTTAGGCTTGGGAGAAGGGGAGGGACTGTCTTCTGGTACAGCACTGGAGAGCTTTTCGAATTTCCCAGTGGGGATGTGCTCGCCCATGTGGAGGGTCTTGAGGTCACAAGGGCTGTGGTTGTAGGACCACACAAGTTTCACCAGGTGTCAAGAAAAGTATACCTTTTCCGCGACAAGAGCTCCAACGAGGTGCTGACAGAGTATCGGGGTGCAAGGGTCGTGCCTGTGATGTATCGGTACCAAAAGATGGCTTACACCCTGGAGGGCGGTCAGCTTCTGACCGAGGTGATTGCAGTGGTGGATTTTGACTTTGATGCTGCTTATACATTTCGAGTTCACATAATGAATCTGACTCCCGTCGAAATCCAGGCAGCCAATGGACAAGGGGAGCCGCTTGTACCTTTGAGAGGGAATGTAGTAAGCCTTCGGCATTTGAAGAATTCGACACTGCTGTCGTTCACCTCTCCAGTCTTTGTGAATCTTCGTACGCCGAATGGTATGGGGTTTCTCCTTTTGTCTTTTGCATCCCCCCTTTGCAAGCAGCGGCAGCCGCTGAAAACTGTTATCTCTGTGCAGGGAACTATCAGTCGTACGAAAGCTATGACTACTTTATGGACAAAGCAGACGAAGACGTCAGCAACCATTGCACTATGGTACGCGTTGGATCAACCCCTCCCTTCGCGGAGAATGCTGTCATGCACATGACAGGTTGGAGATTAGATAGCTTTGACTTGCTTCCAGAAAGCATCAGGAAATATATTGCCACCGAAAATCCAACATGGACGGAGGCTCCTTTGAACTGATTAGGAGATATCGTTTTATGCACTCACTTTGCGTCTGGTAAGCATCGGTACTTCCAGCTAGAAATGAATTTAGCACCAGCTGCGGGGGGAACTACAGGAGGCTGCGCAGGGTGCCTGTCATGCTTCCCTTACACAAACGCGGACCAATCGTAGAGAACGAACTAGGTACTTATGCGTCAGCACCAGTTGCGGGACCAATTTGTCAGCACCAGTTGCGGGACCTAGAGGGAGTTACAGGAAGCTGCGGAGGGTGCTAGTCATGTTCCTTACACGAACGCAGACAAATCGTAGGCAAGGCGAGCTTGTGTAGTACCAAAGGAACGAAAGTATCCACATCGATCGGCAATTTTAGGATTCCTGCCAAAACACAAACCTTGAGAAATGAGGCACACATTTTTTCCTCCGACTTCTTTCACAGTCTTGAAAAGGAAGGAAGAGAGTACTACTCGAATTGATGACTTCGATCTGAAACCTGCCACTAGTCATTCACCTTGGAAATCAGCTGCAGCTTGGGATGGAGTGTGTCCAGGGCTTGCTCGTTGTGAGCAAGAAAAAAACACTTGACACCAACCTAATGGCCTCTTGCTGAGCAGGACAGAAGAAAGCGCATCTGTGTAAATTAAAACCATGAATCTGGCTAAGGCATGAACATTTTTTGCAGTCATATACTAAGATACCACCACCCAAAACGGTGCCGCAAACACCTGCGCTCTGTTGCACATTATGTCGGGGAATCCGAATTTATTCCAAAAATCCGGACTCGGTGCATGTTGGGAACCTTTGCCACCTCCATCACAAATACTGCAATGGTGTTCGGGATGAGCCAAGGCATCCTGTAGTCTGTGGTATGACATGCAATCAAGTACCTACACAGGAGGGTAAGAGGGCAGGGAAGGTCAGGCACGAGATCAGGTACCATAACGAGCTCTCAGAAATTCGTTCAAGCTAACGCTGAGTCCCTGCAAACAACATACAACGAGGGGCACTTACAGAACAACAGGTACTACAGTCAGAAACTTCCTGTTGCGAGTTAACTGCCTCCCATTATCCACTTGCTCCCACCACGTGAGCATGCTATACTCCCCCTGGTCTTCTGCAAAGGGTGTGCCCTTCTTCCAGTGGAAACATCGGTATGTCACCTGATCATCACGTCACACAGGGTAAGGCAACGCAAGGCTCAGCTAGGGCAGGGCAGCTGCATGCAGAAATGTCACTAGGGCAGCAAGCCCTGGAGGGTCACTCACAGCAGCATGGATGAGGTTAACAATGCTCCAGGCAGAGCCTGCCTCCACACTGAACACTGAGAAAATGGTGAGCCAGGTCACGAAGATGATTATGATGTATATGCTCCACACGCCGGGGTACAGAAACCAAGAGGTGTTCTTATTCGAATCAGGTGGAGGCACCGTCTTCACGTAAAGATCCCCCACGACCAAGGCATCCTGCCTCGTTCCCAGCCTGTGCAGAGTGCTCTTGTCCGTCATGCTCTTCCGCCTGAAGATCCCTCCGCGATTTTCCCCACCCAAGAGCACAGATGCGAGTCCGGCAGCTGAAGCCCACAGCGCGCTACCAGAAGCTGCACCTTTAGCACAAGAAGCTGCACCCGCTTTGCGTCTGGGAAGCATAAGCAGTTCCAGCGAGGAACGGATTCAGCACTCGGCTGTCTTAGAATTCCTGAAAAGCTCAGACCTTGAATCTGAGATCTCGTGGACCCTTGGTAACAAAGCCTCTCACAATGGACGTCGTCAGGAGCATGTTAGAACAGGATTAACACACCTGCGCATTTGCCATTCACGCCAGCGCGGTTGTAGCTTGTAGCTGTATCAAAGCTCTGCGGATCAACGGAAGATAAGCAGGTGTGTTGAGGCATGTTCTCAGAACTGCGGGTTTCCTTGACACGCAAGCAAGGCATGATTCAAGGAAACATGTCTAGAGTGAGGCTCAAACTTGCACTTGCCTGAAGGAGGCACGCAAAGTGACGGAGTTTCCTTTTTTTTGGCTGAGCCAAATCTTGGATGCGAGCTTGATAACCTTTATGGAAGCTCCATACCCTAAAATTGGCCCTAATTTATCAGTTCATTTGCCGTCGGTGTGCGAAGTGGGCTGTCGATTTTCTCCCGCGCTTGGTGGACGGGCCCCCGATCAGCGTTGTAGGTTTTCAGTTCTCGTTGCTGATCTCAGTTGCAGCGGCTTTCGACTGTGTGTTTGGCCCTCTAATCTGAGCTGTGTGTGTAGGGGAACGGGGCAATGGCTAATGCACAGGCTCCGTATGTGGGTGAGGCCGTGGTCGGGGGGCCTGGAAAGTTCAGCCTGACACCTGCTACTCCAGTGGGGCACACGCAGACTCCATATGTCACAGGAACTTCTGTGCTTGGGATCAAGTACAAGGATGGCGTCTTGATCGCGGCGGATACTGCGGGGTCATACGGCTCCACTCTGAGATACAAGAGCGTCAGCCGGTTAAAAGCTGTTGGGAAACATGTTTTGATTGGGGCCTCCGGGGAGGTCAGTGATTTTCAGCAGATTTGTGAATTACTGGATGAGCTCGTCCTGGATGATCAGATGTGGGATGATGGGAACAGCTTGGGCCCCAAAGAGGTCCACAATTACTTGAACAGGGTTATGTACAATAGACGCAACAAGTTTGATCCTCTCTGGAATAGCTTGGTACTTGGTGGGGTGAAGAACGGAGTGAAGCATCTTGGAGTGGTGAGCATGATTGGCGTTCATTATGAGGATGATCATGTCGCCACTGGTTTTGGGAACCATCTGGCCCGGCCCATTTTTCGCAAGGAGTGGCGGCCGGACTTGACTCTTGAGGAAGGAGTCCAGCTGCTGCAGAAGTGTCTGCTTGTGCTGCTTTACCGGGATAGGTCATCCATCAACAAGTTTCAGGTGGCAAACATCACGGAGAAGGAGGTTACCATGTCTGAACCTTTTGCTTTGAAAACAAACTGGGACTTGAAGGCATTCACAAATCCCTCAGCTGGAGCGGAAGGTACATGGTAATGTTGTGCACGGCCGTGTGGTGTCTGAAGGGATCATTTCGTTGGTCGGTCGTAGCTCCTTGAGCGCGAAAACGAAAGGCTGAGTGCGTAGTTCGCATGGCTCTATTTTCCTTTTATGTATATAAAGGGTTAGTGCGAGTCGTGGTGGCGAACGTCCAGTGAGTTGGACTCGGTGGTCTTTTCCTAGTATAGTTCAGTAGGCAATTTGTAGATTGCATGGGCAAACTGTGTAAGCCGCAGGCTGCGACCTCACTGTAGGCATTTGCCCACATCAACATGTTACAAAACATCCTTCTAAGGCACATCCTGACATACCTGTAAAGTCTAACTGATTATTGAGATAACAATCTAGCAAGTGCGCTGCAAGGAGTTCAAAACTTGAATCCGCCCTCCACATCCATCAGAGCTGGGCCGCGCCCGAAGTACTATGCTCATCATTCTGGTACACCAAGGAAATGTAGTACACCAAAGGCAGAATCCCTTGTACACATTCAATGGAACAGCCAACAGCTGTTATTTAATATGAAACAATTTGTTCGTGATTAATGGAAAACGTCTCTTTGAATCTATTAGAAAAGTTATTACTCACCAGACAGAAGACATAGGAAAAGGCCCTGAGCACTTTGTCAGCCACTCGGTATGTCCCAACTCCAAACTTTGGTCATATCAGAGACAAGTTGATGTTAGCCATCAGTTCAACAGTCTGCAAACAGGACATACAAGTTTTAAACAATTGATGCCTTCCACTTACTAGTTTAATTCTATGCCAAAGGTTCGGGCTTCATGCAATCCAAGAAAACGCTTACTTCCAGCGAGCCTGTTGTGCTTTTATTCCTCAATATGGTTCAATGAGAGGTCCCAGTAATGTCCCACTCCAGCATCAGCTAGGTACTTCCTTGCAGCAATATCAGAGCGGAAGGTCTGAATAAGAAACTTGTCAAAACTGGGTTTGGCCACACTGCCCTGCCAAACCAAGACGCATTTGTTCTCACGAGGTTGAGCGTCCTCATCACCTTCCTCCACTTCTTTTACAGCTGTGGCCCAGTTGATGCGCCGCAGCATCAACTTACCATACCTCTTAATCGACTTCGCCCCCCCCTCAACAACAATGACTGAGATGGAATCCGATATGACCACACATCCAGTCAGCCGATTCTCTTGTGCATTGACATCCACCTTAAACCGAGTCTGAGGGTGAGACAAGTCATTCACCCGATAAACAGAGACAATTGTCTCTAAAGTATGAGGATCATCGAAAAGCTTCTTCTCTTTCTTCTCCCGCCGCTCAGCAGGAGTCAGCTTGCGAGCCAGATTCCTGTCTGTGTGTGCTTGCTCACGCTCAGCAGCAGCACTTTGGATTTCATACTCAAGTTTGGTTGGATCCTGTGTTGCCTCAGCCCCTAAAACCTTCATAAGATTACTCATCTTTACTTTTGGCTTCGGAGGTTCAAGCAGCCCTTGACGTATCATCTCCTGCCTGTCCTTCTCTTTAGCCAGCCGCCGTTGTGTACGTAGCTTCTTCTGCTCCTTCTTGGTAAGCTTCAAGGGCTGAGGAGGTGGAGGTGCTAATTCTGCCGGTGGCTCAATGGGAACAGGATGCTCAACGTAGATAGTAATCTTCCCATCTCTCACATTGCACTCTCGGTCAATATCCGGGTAGCTGTGACTTGTTAACAGGACAGCATCCCTGCATTTCCAGAGAAGGCCTCTCACCAAAACAAAATATTTGCAATGAAGAATCATGCGGGTCATCTGGAAAGCACAAGGAGGTTGTGAAGGACAGCACGTACCACCATTCCACATCAGGAATCGGGTCCTTGCTCTTTTCTTCCTTAACCAGAGCCCTTTCTGTCAACTCAATGAGGTTAGGATTCACGTCAGCTTCAGCCTTTGCTTTAGCCAAGGATGCCTGCTTTGCTTTGATTTCCTTCGCTTTAGCCTCCCCAAATTGATTCTGCACAAAAAGAACTTTGGCAAGTCAGAAGAATCTTTCTACAACCAATATGCCAACATAGATAGCCATGACTATCATCACAGACGTACCCTGAGCCTCAACATTTCTGCATGTTTGCTCCATTTTCCCTCCTCAACAAATTGAAAGGTTGGTTTTTTGGAACGGATGAGCTTCTTCTTGTCAACACCCATCCTAGCATCAAAGAAGGGGTTGTCAACAGGATCCTCCTCCAATTCTGGCCTCAATATTTGAAACGCCTCCTTCTTCCGCTTGTTGATATTAACCTTCGCAAGAGCCAATGTGCACCAGAGTGAGCTAATACGTCACCCTGACCCTGCAAAACTATGATTACTTGTCACCAGATGACAGCTGAAAAAGCAAACGACATGGATTCTGTCATATCCAGCTTGAGCTGGTGCCAAACTGCTGTGTATTGGATATGAATGCAAGGAACAGCCACTACCTTGAGAGTACTGATGGTAGAAATTTTTGGTCGTTCCATCACATTCCCACGCTCATCAACTTCCCTTCCCTGGGCATCGAGGCGGAGGACTGGAGCCTTCACAGTTTTAGACAGTCCCAATCCCATGTCATCTCCCTGACCTGGCATTAATCCCATCAAGGGCATAGTTCCTGGAGCCTGCGGGAATCCCATCCGGCTAACGATGTCTTGTGCCCGTTTGACAGCCTCAATATTGGATACAATGCCAGGTAGGCCAGACACATAAGCTCCACCCCCCAAGCTTGCAGGGAGGGGCAGGGTAGCGTGACCAGATGCCATGGCATTTGATGTGGTCGGAGCAGCTGAGGACACCGCACCGGATTCCGTTTTATCCGCTGCAGGCTTGGACACCTGCAACCAAATAGCTGAAATACTCACACAGGGCTCAAAATCCATAGCAGCGAAGAAACTGCAACACGACATCGTTGCTACTTCCGAGACAGAAAGGTTGATACCTTGGGAAAGCCCTTGAGTTTCTTAATCTTCTCTGCCAGCTCCTTCTGCTGCTGCAATGCTCTCTTAGCTTTGGCCAGCGCATCCAGAGACGGCACGACGGGTTGCGCTGCCGGCGCCCCATCTTGCAAAGACGGAGCCGGAGGCGCAGGGGCAGGCTTGCTCACGGGTGGTGCGGCCACCTCGTCTCGCTTCCGCTTGGAGGCGGAAGGGACCTCATCCTGCTCCTTCTCCTGCTCCGGTTCCTGCTTCCTCTTGGTGCCCATCCTGGATCCCGAGTCCTCGCGCTCCTGCTTCCTCTTCATTCCCATGCTGGCCGAGCCTCTCGTCGGGAATTTCTCGGTGAAGAAAACCTCACGGTGCCCTAGTGCACTAATAAGTCCCTGAAGCCCCAAATCGTCTCGTTAACAAGCAGGGCAGGGAAGGGGAAGAGGGTCGAATCAATTCACCGGCAGGGCGCGCCAGGTCGCAGACAGGCAGATGGCGAGCATCGTGCGATCCTCTTTGTCGTCTGCGCGCAGGACCTCCACGCCGGCCAGTTCCAAGTCGCTGGCGGAGGCCAAGCGCCGCGCGCTGGATTTCTTCAGGGATGTGTGCCGCAGCCTGCCCTTCATCATGGAGCGTTACAATCTGGATGAGGTTATCGGCTTAGGCGAGCTGCGCTCCAAGATCTCGTCGGAATTCCGGAAGCACCAGAATGTGAGCAATCCTTTGGTGCTGGACATGCTAGTCTACAAGGGCGAGGAGCAGCTGCAGTACTGTCTAGATCATGCCAAGCAACGGCATCACCTCATCAGCGAGTATGTGGTGGGACGTGAGGGCTCGGTTAATCCCAGCAAATTGGGGGTGGCGGATCACGGCGAGTCTCCCTTCTTGAAAAGCTTCTATGAGAGCAACAAGGCCCCGTGATTGTGGCAGCTGAAGCTGTAGCAGGAGCTGGATGGACAAATTTGTCTCTGACTGCTCAGACTTCTCCACATGGTAGCTGATCAACGATGCACATGGATTTACATCTTGCCGGGATCGATTTATGGCAACATGCTTGTCCTGCTGTGAAGCCACGAGTTTCTAACCGGGTGGGTTTTTGCCGTCCCCTAATTCTTCACTTGTAGGTTTACTCGTAGTTTCAGGTCTTCAGGACTTTAGTTCTCTGAGATGACGCTACCTCGCATTGGAGCAAATGCGTCAGATTGTGGCTTCGTCATTGCCATTAGCATTCTTGCATACCATGTGACGTCCTCCTGCGGAGACTTTGCACCCAAGCACGACCCATTGCAAAAGCTACAGGATTTTAGCATTCCTTAAAGTTCGAAAATAGTATGTAATGAGTTTGGCAAAAGCAATATGTATTTCATGTATGTACACACAGACCTCGGGCGTGAGGACTCTCGTTCTTTCTGATCACCGTAACATGGGGTACCTAATATCATCGCAATATTGGGCAAGTCATCTGCGTGAGACCTATTAACTACCTACTTACTCTTTTCTATAGAGGTATCGCAAGCCTAGGCAGCAGGGCCCTTTCGGGCAGAGGTTTATGATGTGTTGACAAAATCTGTGCCCAAATATCTACATTACAAACATTTAGAGGGATTCGTAGTTTGTGTGTGTTTAAAAGTTCAAGAAATCAAGACAGTGAAGTTTGGCATTAATGTTAAAGACTAAAGAATTCTCTTACAAATCAGTGGGAGAAGTTATTTTTCTTAAAGAAAATCCCACTATCACGAATGTGAAGTCGTATCTTAGATTCTGGAAATATATTCAAACTCCAATGCTTTTTGTGCGAGTGGGAGTATAGAAATAGAGACGCACCCAGCATTGAGATGTTAGGGCACATTAGTGAGGTGCATTATTTTACGTTATATTCAAACTCCAATGATTTTGGTGCGAGTGGGAGTGTAGAAATAGAGATGCACTCAGCATTGAGCATGTTAGGGCACATTAGCGAGGTACATTATTTTACATTTTCGTTAGTTCGTTAGGTTTTCTGCATGACACCTCTTCATCTTGAACCGTTGCACCTATTCATGACATAGACTCTTAATTCATGACATAGACTCTTAATTGTTCTTCTTTGTTAATCAAGCCGTTACTTTGCAAAAACCTCGTTAGGTTTTCTGCATGACACCTCTTCATCTTGAACCGTTGCACCTATTCATGACATAGACTCTTAATTCATGACATAGACTCTTAATTGTTCTTCTTTGTTAATCAAGCCGTTACTTTGCAAAAACCTCGTTAGGTTTTCTGCATGACACCTCTTCATCTTGAACCGTTGCACCTATTCATGATATAGACTCTTAATTGTTCGTTGCACCTATTCATGATATAGACTCTTAATTGTTCTTCTTTGTTAATCAAGCCGTTACTTTGCAAAAACCTCCTGATGAAACTCTAAGTACCGTTGCTGCAAAGGCCGCTTGGTTAAAAATAAGAAGCTTTAATATGGAAGCCTTCCTTGTGGGGTAGATGGGTTGAAGTTTGAACCCCATCTACCCACAAGAAAGGCTTCTATACTTGTGGAAGATCACAAGGATTATGGCGAAGTAGTATGCGATCTACTTATTTCGTTGATGTCTCAAACATGATCAAGGGTTTGCTTGTTTTTCTTCTTTTGCTCAGTCCTACTGTACAGTAAAACGGGAAATGCGTTGATGTTGATCACCACAGCAACAGTCCTGGTGTCATATGGCCTGGGGGTGTCACCCAATCCTGACTCCAATGTGGTGGAAGTTTTGCATTGAAGTGGTTGAGGCTCGTTCATCAGCAGTATCTCGTTCGTTCCCGGGGTACGTTTTTCAGCAGGCTGTATGGGGTCTCTGTGGTTGCACAAGGGCTATTGACTTGGGTTGTGTGGAAAATGGTTCTCGCAGCAGCTTCCCTGCTAACGTATGCACGACATACTGGAGCTGAGAAGCTTGCCATTGCCCATCATCCACGTGTGCATATCAATTAGCAAGGCTAAGTGAACGGTGCACTTGCTTCCATATTTTTGAGCGTCTGTGAAGGGAACTGCATTTGAGCAATGAATACCGTATATGAATACCAACGTGTTTCATGGTTCATGATTCGCGATTCCAAAATCGTGATACATGATATGGGATGCGCTGTTGTGATTCCTGATTCGTGGTTCGTGCCTTCTTCCGCTGTTCGGGGACTTGGAGTAGTAGGACAGGTAGGTAACACGTTCGCTGAAAGCACGGTGGAAGGTCATATACGGCTATGCCTTTCAAGTTTGCATACGTGTGATCTCTTCAAAGAGAAGTGCAAGGAGGCTAGATGCGGCGAGGCCAGACAAAATGACTCTCATCTGCCCATTACCATGTGTCTGTTACCGGGAAATTTCGACTTCAAGCCAGTCTGTGGCACCGGGCCTGCAGCATGGACCGAGGCCTCCGGAGTGCAGGGAGAACTGGGGTACAGAGCCTGTCTTGCTCAGCAGCCGGAATCCTGCTCGGATGGGTCCTAAGCGAGGGAGCGTGGTGCGTGAAGTAGACAATTTGTGCAAGGATGGAAAGATTGATGGGGCGCTGGATGTCTTGTTGTCCATGGATCAGCGGGGTTGTGTGCCTCCGGTGGCAGTGTACAGAAGCCTTTTGCAGGCGTGTATGAAGAGGAAGGCAATCGTGGAGGCGAAGCGGGTTTGTGCTCATATTGCAAAGCATGGACTGGAGTCAGACAGGGCTTTGGGCGACTTCATTGTGACCACGCTCATCAACTGCGGAAGCCTGGCAGACGGTCTTCGTGTGTTTCAAAGGTTGTCGAAGCCAGCAGTTTTTTCCTGGACGGCTCTCATTTCTGGGTTTGGCAATGCTGGGCAATGTAGAGAGGCTCTGGTCTGCTACCAGCAGATGCAGGAATCAGGTGTCCAGCCCAACAACTATACCTTTGTCAGCTTACTCAAGGTGTGTGGTAGGATGGAGGACCTAGAGATGGGCAAGCGAATTCATGCTGATGCTGTGAAGTATGGCTTCGAGTTTGATGTCTTTGTGCGCAATACTCTGGTTAGTATGTATGCAAAATGTGGCAGTATCGTGGATGCAGAAGAGGTTTTTGACAGCCTGCGTAAGCGGGACGTGGTCTCATGGAATGCAATGCTTGTAGCATACGCTCAGCAGGAGCAAGGAGCAGACAAGGCTCTGCGAATGTTTTATCAAATGCAGAAAGAGGGAGTTAAGCCAGATGCTTGGACCTTGTCAAGTGTTCTGCAAGCGTGTAGCACTCTCGCAGAGGTGGAGAAGAGTGAGACGCAACGTTTGAAATCGAAGTCCCTGGAAACAGGGAAGGAGATTCATGCGGTAGCTGCTTCACTAGGCTATGGTTCAAACACCTACGTTGGTAGCAGCCTGGTTAGCATGTATGCAAAGTGTGGGAGCGTTGTGGATGCACAGCTGGTTTTTGATGGCTTGTCCAAGCGCGACGTAGTGGCATGGAATGCGATTCTTGCAGCTTATGCCCAGCTTGCACAAGGAGAACAAGGGTTGCAGATTTATGCACAAATGCAAGAAGAAGGCATCAAGCCCAACAGTCGAACGTTTGTAAGCGTTTTCCAAGCATGTGGCAGCCTGGCAGAGAAAGAGGAAAGTGCACTTGTCGATGGACAATACGTAAAAGTGCAGTCACTTGCGAAGGGGAGGAAACTACATGCTGAAGCTGCTCTTATGGGCTTAGAGTCGGATGTGTTTGTTGGGAACAGTTTGGTTAGTATGTACTCCAAGTGTGGGAGTATTACAGATGCATGTCATGCATTCCATGGGTTGTCCCACCGAGATGTTGTGTCGTGGAGTGCAATGATCGCGGCATATGCCGCACAAGGCGAGGGACAAAAAGCGTTACAGGCCTATAGGCAAATGCAAGTGGCAGAAGTAAAGTTGGATGAGACCACATGTCTTTCTGTCCTAGAAGCGTGCAGCAGCACTGGAGCCTTGGATACCTGCAAGCAAATCCATCAAACTATGATTGCTGATGGAATTGAGAACAGTCTGTCCATAGCAACTAGTCTGATTCATTCCTATGGAAAATGTGGGAGCATGGTAGATGCACAACGTGTGTTTGACTTGCTTCCCCAGCCTGATGTGGTTTCATGGACCGCAATGATTGCTGGCTATTCCCGGCAAGGTGATTGTCAGAAGAGTATAGAGTTTTACAATGCTATGTGTCAGAGGGGCCTGAAGCCAGATGGAGTTACATTCATGGCGCTTCTGTCTGCCTGCAGTCATGCTGGTCTGGTGGATGAAGGATTGGCGTACTTTGAGAGCATGACAAGAGAATATGGCATCGTAGCAAAACATGAGCACTATGTGTGTGCGATTGATCTTGTTGGTCGGTCTGGACGTTTCAAAGAGGCTGAAGACTTGATTCTGGAGATGCCCATGGAGCCAAAGTTGCCCTTGTGGTTGTGTTTGCTTGGTGCATGCCAAAAGCATGGCAACGTGGTGGTGGGGAGGCACGCGTTCAATCATGCAGTAGGCCTGGAGCCAACAGAAGCTTCAGCGTATGTTCTAATGTCCAATATCTACACGGATGCTGGAATGTGGGAACATGCACATGAAACGAGAGCAATGAGGGACAAAGCTTGTGCGTGGAAGAAACCTGGGCAGAGCTGGATCGAGCATGAGCAGGAGGTCCACACTTTTCTGGTCGGGGACCGTAGGCATCAACAACAGGCAGGCGTGTATGAAGTCCTGGAGACGCTCAAGTCAGAGCTAAGGAGGGCAGGGTATATGCCATATCAAGACTGTATACTGTGATTCTCTTCTGACGTGATCAGTGAAGCCCCATAGTTTCTTCGACCCCTTGGGTGTTCACAAGGAACAAAGACGGCAGCATCGTGGAGCCACGACCGTGATGGTACAGGCTCTGGCCGCGTCGATTCTAGATGGCTGGCTCCCCGAAAACCAGGCGCCTTCTGCTGAGTTCCACAGGTCGTGGAGCACTTACAGCCAAGTTTTTATTACGTTCAAGAACCGGTGAGATCGCACACGCAACGAACACCACACGAAGTATGTGGCTGCTTATTGAAGGTACGGTACTTACGGGCCCAATACAACTTCGACATGATCATGTCGATGCTCGGAGAGACATGTATTGTCATGGGGCATGGTATCTAGGCAACCAGCACCAAGAGTGGTACCGATCCATCCAGGTAACGATCTAAGGACAGGGACGGTTCTCAGAAATGTGTGTCCATTTGGCCTAAGCCATTTGGACTCTGAGCAGGCCAACAAGGAACGTCCTCCATTTGGCCTAAGCCATTTGGATTCTGAGAAATCCAACAAGTAGCATCCTTTCTTTCCTTCCTTGTAGACCAGAAAGTTCGAAAAGTGTGGACAATTTTCAAAGCACATGAGGTTAGAAGTTGTCTGGTCCAGAACTCCAGATCCGGTACTGCCATATGGAGAATCAGCTGACATGAGAACGGGAAGGTGGAACGGGTTCAAGTGTGAACGTTCCAGCAGCTGCGAGGTTTCTGGTCCACCTCAGGATGGTGAACTTGCGAGAATCTTGGGCAACGGGTGAGTGGAGGAAGATATCAGCATGGTAAGACAGTCTATGTCCAAAACATACTTTTCCGTCGGTGAGCTGCATCAACAAGGCAGATGGCCACACGCTAGAACATCGCCAGAGGAGTGGGGCCCACCATCGGGCAACTCGCCCAACATGGGCGCTTTAGACACGGAGCTTGTGTAGGTGACTTAAGGCGCGGAGCTTAGTTGCTCTTGGACCCTTGGGGTCTCCCTTTGACCCATCCCCTCTTTCTTTAATAAAAACCTGATTACATCAAGTCCCTTTTAGGGCTCTGTTCTACTCTCGCTAGTGCACCCTGTGTACTGTTATTTGTGGTATAAAGCTCTCATCTTGTCCCTCTCAGTCCCACATCTTCACACGACGTGGGGTTGCGGCTTCTCCTCCCTAGACGGGTGCCCTGCCCTCTGGAGCCCTTGTCTGCTATTGGTCTGCCCGCCGCAACGGCATAGGCGGTCCACCGTCCTTCATCATGCAGATATTCGTGAAGACCCTCACGGGCAAGACCATCACCTTGGAGGTGGAAAGCTCTGACACCATCGACAACGTGAAGACCAAGATCCAGGACAAGGAGGGCATCCCTCCCGATCAGCAGAGGTTGATTTTCGCGGGCAAGCAGCTCGAGGACGGCCGCACCCTTGCTGACTACAATATTCAGAAGGAGTCTACCCTGCATCTGGTGCTCCGCCTTAGGGGTGGCATGCAGATCTTCGTCAAGACGTTGACGGGCAAGACCATCACGCTTGAGGTGGAGAGCTCTGACACCATCGACAACGTGAAGACTAAGATCCAAGACAAGGAGGGTATCCCGCCCGACCAGCAGCGGCTCATCTTCGCCGGCAAGCAGTTGGAGGACGGCCGCACGCTTGCGGACTACAATATCCAGAAGGAGTCCACTCTTCATCTTGTGTTGCGGTTGAGGGGAGGTATGCAGATCTTCGTCAAGACCCTTACTGGGAAGACCATAACCTTGGAGGTGGAGAGCTCTGACACCATCGACAACGTGAAGACTAAGATTCAGGACAAGGAGGGCATCCCTCCCGACCAGCAGAGGTTGATTTTCGCCGGCAAGCAGCTCGAAGATGGCCGCACCCTTGCAGACTACAATATCCAGAAGGAGTCTACCCTCCATCTTGTGCTGCGGTTGAGGGGAGGTATGCAGATCTTTGTCAAGACCCTCACCGGCAAGACCATCACACTTGAGGTGGAGAGCTCTGACACCATCGACAACGTCAAGACAAAGATTCAGGATAAGGAGGGTATCCCACCCGACCAGCAGCGGTTGATCTTTGCGGGGAAGCAGTTGGAGGATGGGCGGACTCTTGCGGACTACAATATTCAGAAGGAGTCAACTCTACATCTTGTGTTGCGTCTGAGGGGTGGTATGCAAATTTTTGTGAAGACGCTGACTGGCAAAACCATTACACTTGAAGTGGAGAGCTCCGATACTATTGATAATGTGAAGACGAAAATTCAGGACAAGGAAGGTATTCCTCCTGACCAGCAGCGCCTCATCTTTGCCGGCAAGCAGTTGGAAGATGGTCGTACCCTCGCAGATTACAACATCCAGAAGGAGTCTACTCTTCACCTAGTTTTGCGGCTCAGGGGAGGTATGCAGATCTTTGTTAAGACTCTGACTGGCAAGACAATTACTCTTGAAGTCGAGAGCAGTGATACAATCGACAATGTGAAGACCAAGATTCAGGATAAAGAGGGTATTCCACCTGACCAGCAACGTCTCATTTTTGCGGGGAAGCAGCTGGAAGATGGTCGTACTCTGGCAGATTATAACATTCAGAAGGAATCTACTTTGCATCTCGTCTTGCGTTTGAGAGGTGGTTTTTAGAGTGGAAGAGGAGTTTTTAGGCAGCATGGAAATGGCAACCGAGTAGTGAAGTCGTTTGGTGGTTGTGGAAATGTACTGTTGATTTATTACTGAATGGGAGTTGCACTTGCCCTCTGCCTTCTCTAATCAGTATGCATAGCTGGCTGTCTCCACGTCAAAGTAACTCTCTTGCCTGGGCGCGTAGGTTGTCGAATCAAGGTCGTGTTTCGTTCGCTATGGTGGATTGATTGCCTGTCGATCCCAATCCCGAGGAGGATGGAGAGTTCCCTGTGATAGGCATGCCACTGTGTGAATGATAAAGGACATGCTGTCTCATGTTGGCTAACAAAGGCTTATAGGTCTCTGAGATTGCTATTAGAGACGACTGCATTAGTGGCTGAATCCCGAGCTTGAGAACTGAGCTTTTCCTGACGCTTTGCCGCTGACGCCAGTTGTGAACTTCAAACATAATCATGGAACAAGGCAACCCTGGTGGCACTTGGACATGGTGGTTTTCTTTGTCGTTGAAGTGGATTGAGTGGAAATTGAGCACTTGGACATGGTGGTTTTCTTTGTCGTTGAAGTGGATTGAGTGGAAATTGAGCAGATTGAGTGGAAATTGAGCAGATTGAGTGGAAATTGAGTGATTGAGGTGCTGAAGGGCACCAGCACTGCTGGACAGGATATTTGGAACTGCGGGACTGTATTACTGCTGGCGTGATCGCGGGCGCTCCACACGTTGTTTTTCGCTCCACTTGTCCGTACTCAACATGCGCCTCGGTGCCCATCTCAGTGCCTCTTGCTTTATCAGAGTCAGAACGTGCTCCTACAAGCAATGGCTGTCCGGAGGGTAACGGGAATTGTCGGAAGAGAATCCGCTCGGTCGACTTCAGTGGGAAATAAGGAAGGCTCGAGGTCCAGCACCTTGAATAGAAAGCCATCTCGTCCAAACTATGTATCACTGGAGATCGATCTTCCAGCGAGGGTCGTTGTTGGGAGCGTTCCTGTGGAGACGACTTTTCACAAATGGCTGGGGTAACAGATCATCCACCTGGAGCTTGCCGGAGCATTGGGGCCCTTGCAGGTCTGCAGGATACGAAAGTGGCGTAACTTCTGAAAGCGTTAACAGTCTACGTCAGCAGGGGCAGCTCAGTGAGGCAGTTGAGACATCGGGAGTTCTGGTGCACAAAGACTGTCGGGTATCCAAATCTCTTTTCAATACGGTCCTGAAAGAATGTCTGGCACAAAAGGATCTGTATCTGGGTCGCACTGTCCATGCTCTCGCCTTAAAGGAGGGCTATGGGTCGTATTCGTCCTTGTGCAACCGCATGCTGCGAATGTATGCTTCTCAGGCCAGGTTGAAAGAAGCGATGGATGTGCTCACCATAGCTGCTAAACCAGATGCTTCAGGTGGTCTGCTGTAATTTCTCCGAATGTGAAACATGGAGAAGATAAGCAAGCCATACGACTGTATCGTCGGATGTGCAGGTCAGGTGTGCAGCCAGATGGCCAGTTGTTTCTAGCAGCTCTTCAAGCTTGTGGCAGGGGAGCAGACTTGACATCTGGGCAGCAGGTGCATGCCAATGTGTTGGCTTCTGGGGTTGAGCCTGATGAGTTTCTCTCTGGTTGCTTGGTGGACATGTATGCAAAATGTGGCAGCTTGGAATATGCTCAAAGCGTGTTTGACGGGCTTGTTCATAAAAGTGTGGTGACGTGGAGTGCCATGATATCAGGATATGCCCAGCAGGGCATGGGGCGGAAAGCCTTTCATCTCTACGGGGTTATGCATGAAGAAGGCATAGTGGAACCGAATTCTGTGACCTTTGTGTCCCTCCTCCAGGCATGTGCTAGTCTTGGGAGCCCTGGTTTGGAGGAGGGGAAGGTCTTCATGCACAAATTAGAGAACAAGGGCTTGAAGCTGACTTATTTGTAGGCAGCAGTGTAGTAAACATGTATGCAAAGTGTGGCAGCCGAACGGATGCTCGGAGTGTGTCTGATGGGCTTGAAGAAAACGTGGTGACGTGGAATACCATGCTAGCAGGGTATTCCCAGCAAGGCATGGGGCATGCAGTCCTTGATCTCTACACAGCTATGCAAGGGGAAGGGATCGGTGCGCCCGTTTCACTGACGTTTGTGTCCCTCCTGCAGGTATGTGCCAAATGGTCACCCCGGCTTTAGAGAAAGGCAAACGTCTTCATGCAAAAATTAGAGATCGGGGCCATCAGGCTGACGTGGTTGTAGCGAACAGCTTGGTAAATATGTATGCAACGGATGCTCAGTGCGGCAGCCCAACGGATGCTCAGGGCGTGTTTTATGTTTTACAAATGAGTGGTGAGGCACGGACAAAGAGCACTCACCATCGCTGTTGGCACGCTGGCGGCCTCCACCGCCTGCTCTTGTTAAAGTCTGCCTCTTGTGGTATTAAGGTTGACTTACATCATATGTGCATCCTCCTTGTAATCAAGCAGACAGAGTAGATTACAAGGAGGCAACTCTGCCCCAGAAAGATGTGGCAAAGTGGAATGCCATGATAGCAGGCTATTCTCAGCAAGGGATGGGGCAGGAAGCCCTTGGTCTTTACAGGGCTATGCAAAACGGAATGACTGCACCCGATTCAGTAACATTTGTATGTCTTCTGCAGGCATGTGAACAATTGGGTACACCAGGTTGGAGATGGGAAAGCAGCTACATACGCAAATTAGAGAGCAAGGACTACATGCTGATTGACTATTAGTCCGCAGTTTGGTGAGCACGTAGTGTGGCAAAGTGTGGCAGCCTAGAGAATGCTCCTGGCTTGTTGGACAAACTCGTTGAAAAGAATGTGGTGACGTGGAGGGCCATGATAGCAGGATATTAGCAGAAGGGCATGGGGCAGGAAGCGCTTCATCTTTACAGGACTGTGCAAGCAGGAGGCATTGTTACCCTCGATTATGTGACATTTGCTTGCCTCCTACAGGCATGTGCAAGTGTAGCAACTTTGCATGTGGGAAGGCAGCTTCAGGCACCGATTAGAGATCAGAAGTTTCAAGCTGAGCCCATCGTAAGCAACAGTTTGATAAACATGTATGCAAAGGCAGGTTGCATGCTTGATTCACAGCAGGTGTTTGATGCTTTGCCAGAAATAGATGTTGTCTCTTGGACTGCAGTAATTCCAGCAAAGAGGTCTTTGAGTTGTTTCGCAGAATGATAGAAGATGGTATAGAACCTGATGGCATCACGTTGCTTAGTGTACTAGCAATATGCAGTCATAGCGGTCTAGTGAACAAAGCGCGAGAGTACTTCGAAGCTATGATGAGAAAATATTGCATCACTCCCATGGCAGATTAGTACACATGCATGGCTGCAGTTTTGCACACCCTTCTGGGTGCTCGTCAAAAGTGGAGCAATGTGGAGGTGGGACGGCATGCATTCCATGAAGCAGTCAAGCTCGACACGAAAGATGCTGTATACAGCATATGTGTTGATGTCCGACATATATACTGGTGCCCAAATGTGGGAACAGTCACAGGAGATGAAGTTAAGGAGATTAAGAAACAAGGCATGGAAGCAGCCAGGCCAGAGCTGGTGGACAGAGATTGACGGGCTGGTACATAGTTTTCTGGTTGGGGATCAGAATAGTTGTCTGGGTTGGGGATCTTAACAGTTGTCTGGGTTGGGGATCGTAACAGTTGTCTGAGTGGGGGATCATAACAGTTTTCTGATTGGGGAGCAGAAGAGTTTTCTGGTAAGGGATCAAAATAGTTTTCCAATTGGGGACAACAAAGGTTTTCTGGTTGAGGATCAGAATAGTTTTCGGGTTGAGGATCGACTACCTATGAGATTGACTAGGTGTGATCGCTGCACGCCCAGAATGCTTCATTACTCATCGCAAGGGTTTTGGGCAACTTAGAAGAAGAAGCGCCCACCTGAGTTACAATTCGCATCCAATGTCGCTGGGATCTCTCGTAACGGCTGGGTCCCAGTCGTTATCATGGAGATACCCTACCTAAGGCACCAGGTTTATTTGTTTAGACCTATAAGAACGAACTTATCTTGTACGAAAGAAAAGGCTTTTGCTGCAAACTGCTATGTAGATATGTAAATTTGCCCTCGGTGACGCTGGTGGCCTTGTGCCTGTGAAGGCGGCCCGCCCTTGAATCAATCCGCAGCAACGTTCAGCGGAAGCTTGAATTAGTTTGGTCCCCGCAACTGCCGCAACCGTTCACCCGTACTACGGACCACACCAGCAGCTTTCACAGTAGGCAGTGAACGGCGTGAAATGTGGCTCGTATCCCTGCCCTGATCACCGAGGCTGACTGAGGCGCATTCGCGGGTGCGATAAGCAGACGTAGTGTGTAATGAATTTAGGATAGTTTCCTTGGCTATGGCGGACGATGGCGATGAGGCGGTGCGCACGAGAGACACCGCAGATCACAAAAGTGTATTGCATTAAGAGTAATCAGAAAGAGAAAAAATGGGTTTATAGGTAAAAGTCTAGAAAGATAACTGTACGAACTATATTGATAAGTAAATACGAATTACCATAACTGTTTCAATTATAGGGTAGAAATATTTTATCCTAATTCTCCATTCCAATGGTGTGTCCCTGGAGCTGTATTCAATGGCACCCTGCACGATGTTTCTGGCATCGCATTCTGGTGATCATTCACTCGCCACCAGCCCCTTCCTGGAATCGGAGCTTGGTCGCTCAGCAGCAGCAAGAGCTTAGTAGCGCTGAAGCATGGCCCCAACTTCCCAGTGTGGTGGCACAATGACAGCTGCAGCAGTGGGCTTGTGGGTGTGCGTCGCCTGGCTTGCTTGGGCTCCAGCCTGCAATGCTAGTGCTGGTGCTGGTGCAAGAAGCTTCGGTGCAGCCGAGTAGCAGGAAGCTCTCTCTAATCAGGCCACCCTCTGCTACGAGGGGTCTTCCTCAGTCTTAGCTTATGTGGGCTCCTAACAGGTTTTCTTGAATACTGCCTTTTTTTTTTTAATCGCGATTCCTTAAGATTGTATGGATAGAGGAACATTACAATAGTCTTGGAGCAAGGTGCGAGACATGAACGAGCAACAGGGCAGGGGAGGAGTAAATGCCCTCGCGTGAAGAGCCCTCTTGCGAGACACGACAGGGCAGGACAAATTCTTCAATATTGTGTCTCCCTTCATAGCGATCGGGACCATGTCATCTCTATGTGTAAATATTAAATCAACATTTTATTAATTATATATTTATTATAATAGATAAATAGAAAAGATATATAATTTATTTAAAATAGAATATGACTTATCTAAAGATAAAGTATCACTTCAAAAAAAACTATATTCACCATTTTATTTTCCTTCGAAAATAACATGCCTGCCATATTTCTCTAACTATTATAAATTGTACTACAAATCAAACTTATTATCTTACATCAAATATATAATTACAAGATGAAAACGCATAAATATATTCAAAAAAAGGAAATATAGGTACTAGGAGAACCATTCGAAACCTTGGGTCATGAGTCCTCTTACATCTCTCATCTCATTATGACGCGCTCTCATATCATTATAACACAAACTCATGACAAACCACATACTTCCATATTATGTGACACATTCTCATGACAAAGCCAAATTATACTCTTCAAATGCATTTGCCAACAAGATCCATGTATAGGAATTATTTTATAAAATTATTTTATTTATATTTATATCTATTTAAACATCACAAAAAATGAGGTATCTTTTTACAACCAAACATCTATAATCAACCATAATACAAATTGGTAGAAGAAGTGAGATGCAAGGAACGCATACCAGCCCATGTACTTTTCTCTCCTTTCTGGGAATTTGCAGGAAGCCTCACTCCGACTAATGAGTCTAAATCTGCAGTGATGACTCTTAACTCATTTGGTGAGATTTTTCTGACTTGTGTGCTTCACTTACCCTTGGGCCGGCCACCTGCTGCAGGAGTGCATTCCAATCATAAATAAATACGCCATTCAGCTACAGGTCTTCATGAAATAACGTCCTGCACATTCATCGCATGATGGGGGTTGTTCGAAGTTCGTGTTCACCGTGAGCAAAGTGGCAGCGGTCTGCAAATGTGCAGGTTCCTTGAGCATAATTCTCACATAATTTGGTCTTGAAATTGTGAGATCCAAGGGAAGCGGGTCGGGCTGGTTGGACCTCCCTGTTCTGGAGAAAATTACGCACCATCTCACGGGCCTTCTCAATCTGCTCCAATGAGCCCTCCATCTCGACATTGCGCATGTTGGGGTCATTTTCGTGATCGCGAATGGAGAGCTTGGCGCCTGTTAGACGGCTGATCTGCTTGACATTAGAGCCTGCCTTGCCTATAATGGCCCCTGCAAATACTGCCTCAATGCTCATTTTCGTTGTGGAGGTGGCTCCAAAACAGCACGTTGCTGATACTCCTGGAGGAGTGGGTTCTCCATAGTAAACAGAGGTGCCTACCGGATTATAAGCCGGTAGGCCATTGCTGTATATTCCGGACGCTCCAGAGAGATCCAGCAAGGGTGGAGCTCCGTTTCGGCCATTGGAAGGGCGCAGGTCACTCTCCCCGTGGGCAAAATGGCACTTGTCCGCAAATCTGCAGCCCTCGGGAGTGTTGTAGCGGTTACACAGCCGAGTCTTGTAGCCTCCCACGGTCAAGCTCGGATCTGCAGCGTTTGCTCCGTTAGCAGTTCCTGCAGGTCCCACGCCACCTACTACCTTTCTCACTCCAGCCGATGTAGCAGTGGGGTTGACGGAGGAATAAGGTGCCAGGCCTAGGGCAGTGATGCCTCCTGGTACGTAATGCAAGAAGTGGCAACCCTCCCCGTATGGACACCCTGCAGTGCTGAATCATAGTCATCAAACAAAAGAACGAGATATCAGTTAAGAATCCAAGTGCACGCGTGGGCTGCAGGTACATGTATGCTTGCCAGCAAATTGTGCGAAGAGGGAGGGACATTGAGCATTCTCCTGAACCTCAATCGGGTCATCCAATCGGCCAGAAGCTGTTTCCCCGGCCAGGCCAGACTAACGAATTGATGCGGCTATCAACATTGCAATGCAGATCTTTGAAGTACTACGTAAGAGCGATTGCAGCAACATTCCTTGATCATGAATAGAAACTGAACGATAGTGGCAAGCAACACTTCAATGTCAAGCTTCTGGGGAGAAGTTGCAGACTGAGTTCCAACCCAGTTCGACAATCTTGAATTTGCAACACACCTGAAAAATTTGATGCACGGCCTTGTTTTGCTTCCTAATGCTGAAGGCTGTTGCCCTAAGTCCCTCTCATCTGCATCCACAGCCAGTTCAGGCGATTACGGAAATGACAGGGAGTACATTTGAGGGCAAAATGAAGACATGCATGAATGCGCAGACGCAGCAGCAGGGACGGAAGCCACGGAGCCTAGCTACTCTAAAATTTGCAAGGGAAGTAGCCTCGGAGGTCGACAGAGAAGCAGGGATGTCTAGCTCCCAATTGGAGGCCGCGGATCAGGCTGCTGGCTGAGAAGAGAGGCAAGCTCTGACGGCAGGCTGAGAAGAGAGGCACCCCTGCCTGCCTGCCGGTGCCGGCGGGCTGCAAGCAAGAGATTCATGTGGCACCTGGAAGTGAATTGCAGGATGCTGATAGGTGCGCGGATCTAAGCGGACGATCAAGAAAATATGAGGATGGAGGGGGGAGAACCAGAAGGGCCATGCTTGAAGCGGCATTGGCTACCGTAGGGGCAGCCCTCGGTGGTGGTGTAGCGCCGGCATTCCAGATCCCCCTGCAATTGTTGGTGCTGCTGCTGCTGCTGCGGATCCGCATAGTGCAACACGCCGTTGCAATCAGAGCAGTGAGCGCCGTTGCCGTTGCCGTTACCGTTCCCATTCCCATTGGCAGCTCCATTGGAGTAATAGTGAGCTGGTGCGTGTTGCAATTGGCCTCCCAGCTCCGGATCCACGCCGGGCGCGGTGTCATCCTCCAGAGCCGCAGCCGGGGCCGTCACGTCGTAACCTGCACAATGGCCATTGGCGATGGCCTGGTCGTGGAGCGCGTCAGCGGTAGGGTCGTAGCTGGACCGCGCCTTCTTTAACGCGGGCTCATATGATCCCATGCTGCTGTCCGCTAGCTGGTCCGGGTCCCGAGAGCGCGGCGTGGCAGTGATCAGTGTGGAAGAAATCAGAAATCCTGAGGCTAGCAGTGGCAGCAGCAGTAGCAGTCGCGGAGGTCCCGGTGCCAGATTCTTGCCGCGCCCGCCCTGGAGCGCGTCTCAGCTGCCGCTGCCATTTTCATTTCTTGCCGGCTTCAGCGCCTGCCAAGACAGGCCACCTGCGGCAAGATACACATACAAACGCATATGAACTGAATTGGATTGCCGATCGCAGCGTTTGCTGCTCGCTGCTCGCTGCCCCACGCTGGCTAGCTAGCTAGCTATGGTAGGAGGAGGGAGGGGCATCTATGCTGCCGGGCATACGCATGCGTTCGTGCGGGCAGGAGGGGCAGGGGCAGGGGCAGGGGCATGGGCACAGCGGAGCGAGGCGCCGGCCAGGTTCGGATTGGCGGAGGCCAGAACGGGCCGGGTTGCGCTGGAGACAGGAGAACAAGAGGCTTTTAGGCATAGGCAGACAAGGGAGCGGAGGGCCCAGGGGGCAGTTGCAAGACCGTTAGGCTTGCCTTTGGCAAGGAAGGACTCCCCCCTCCCCTCCACCGCCTAACCGGCCCCACCCGGTGGCCTGTTGTCCTGCATTTTCAAATTCCCCTTCAACTTCAAGAACAACCGGGTCAGTACACTGGACTTGACGCCCACGAGCGCTCCATTTCGCCTTCTTGCTCGAGCCCCTCTCCTCCACCAGCTCCCCTTGCCCTTGCTCCGGACAATCATATGTAGTACATATGCGCCAACCCTCCATCCATTGTACACACCGGTGCTAGCTGGGGTGATGTGAACTTGCTGGGCTTGATGTTCACTTGTTGAGCCTGCAAGCAACCATTCAAGTTTGTGCATAAAGCTTCTCATCCCTCTTGCTAGATGGGCTGGTTTCCTGATCATCATACTTGCTAGTGAATGAAACTAAGAAGGATGAGTGTCTCTAACTTGTAACTCATTTCTTTCTTGAGATTACATAGTTACTTGTCTAAATTTTGCTTCAATTCCAAGTGCACTCAAAATGGGGGACCATCACCTTATGGAGGCAATAAGGAGGATGTCAGACATGACATTCCATCTTCCAATGAACCAAGGATATGCATGGTCTTACCATGGTAGGGGACTACGACCATCTATACCAGAGAGACCTAGACTTCACATTTGGGAACAAGGACCGGAAGAAAAGATAAAACGACATATATTTCAACGCATTGAAGATAAAAAAGAAATCAAAGCCCTAGAGTAATATCTCTTGTCTTTGTAACGGGAGCATTGTTTACAGTATGGGTGCACAGGATTTCTTCCCAATATCTCAATGGACATCATGATTAATGTGCTTAATACTCATGATGCATTAGGGAATATAAGAATCAAATACACGGTTTTGAGGGTGCAAAAGGTCGCATCATTCGAGGAATTGGAAAGACAGAACAAGAATTATTGATGGAGAATGCTTATCTCTATCGTTACAGAGTGGAAAAAAGTGATCTTTTTCAATATGCAAAGCCACCAGGAGATATAATGCCTACTTCAGGAGATGCGGTAAGACAATTGAACAATGTGAAACTGCACCCTTGATCAATATTTAAAGTTGCTCTTTGAGTTTGTTTGTAAGAAAGAGCATAGTTCAATAAGCAAATTCCTTGCTAATTAAATAGTTAATCTTTGCACCTTAGAGGTGAAAGAAGCTGTATTGTATTATACAGATGAACAAGAACCCCATATAAGTTATTTCGAATTTTGTATTCATACTAAGAATATGTTTTCATCTATAGGTTAAATGCGTTTAGAGCATGACTTAGATATTCATGCTATACGGATCAACTAATTTATCGATGCTCTACTAGTGGGAAGCAAGTCTACGAGACTATGGGCAACCTGTTGATCCGTTAGCTTTCGCTACTGAGCCTCCAAAGAGAACACTAGAAGTTCCAGAACAAATAGGTTATCCAAAAAAAGGAGAAGTCAAATATGACTTCTTTTGTGGTTGTACTAAACACCCACCACATGAGGAAAGAAGTAAATGGAAGCCAGGAGACTTTTATTTTGAAACCCTAGAAAAAGAGCTTCCAAAAAAGTTGCCTTTCAAGCCAAATTTTCCCGGATTTGAGGTAATATCAAAATATTTTTCAATATTTTTCTAAGATATATTATTTTTTATATTTACATGCAATAATTTACAAACTTTTATGTGATCAATTTATGTTATTTTTAATTTTTTAACTTTCATGATGTTATTGTAGTAGGTTGTTGGCCAAAGTAATTGGCCCCCTAAATCTCCTCCCGAAAAAGTTTCACAACCTCCTCCAAAGAAGGTGAATATTGATATGGAGATGGATGGCTGGATGGAATATTCAGTTAGTTATAAAATTTCAAGTATAGCCTAAATACTTTTAACATATATAATAACTCATTACCCATATCAATTAGGAAGAGGAGGACATATCTCCATTTAGAGGACCAGCTGCAAAAATAGATTGCATGTGGGTACTTTTGCCTGGGCATGTAGGTAAGAAACCAACTAGAGGTATCATAATCTCTTCTCTCATGTTTGGTAAAATACTATGTGGTTTTTAATTCTTGCTTTCTATTTTTTATAAGATGTGGTTGCAACTTCAAAAATAAAATTAAGAAATATAGGCACTACAGTGCTCTATTTTACTTGGGAACATGTACCTATTAGACCATATATTATAAAAGGTACCTTTGTGATTTTTTCTATGTTCTAGTCTCTGAAGCTTTAGAATGAGTTCATTGGAGAGAATTTTCTCCATTAATATACTTACAATTTCCCAAAACTGTCAAGTTTTCTTATTCAGATTGATGATGTAGATCCCCAACCTGACCCAAACAGAGTATTCCATGTAATGTGCGGTAGCGGAAGCCTAGTCCCTGGCGAGAGCAAAGAATTTCTATTTAGTTTTAAATCCAAAGTTGCAGGCATTTTCTTAGAGAAATGGGATGTTATATTTGATCCTAAATTATTAGAGCCCATACAACCTCTTGTTGTCAAAGGACTTGCATTTTCAGATGAAGACCCGACTAGGTGAACGATATTCCTCACTTCTAAAACATGTTTATTTACTATGAGTTAGACATGTTCTGATCTTTATCTTGGTTGACCTCTCTACTAGGATACCTCGTGAGAAACTTGTGGCATTGCTAGAGCAAAGAGAAATGCACCGTGGAGTAGAGGAGGTGAATGAATATTTATGGTTAACATCAGTTGCTATGGCGAAGCCAATTCCGACAGTGGGCGAGTTTGTGTTAAATCGCATGGAATCTAAGAACTTTATAAGAAAAAATCAATTTTTCAAATTACCTTTATATTTTTCGGAAGCATTATACAAGGAGTTGCTAGATCTTTATAAAATGGTGCGATTAGAACTTTTTGAAGAAGGGTTATGTACAAAAATATTGGACACTATATTTCTCTCTCCTGGACCCTATATTAAACCACAAGCATATAAAGGACCATCTATTGAGATACATGTCCATGAATCTCTTTTGGATGAATCTTTTCCTCTTCAATCTTTGCCAAATGCAGTTCCATATAATCCATATCCAAAAACAAATCCTATTCAAACTCCTGCAGTGATTCCCGTCGATGGAGGCCCAGTACGGCCTCTTACACCCTTAAAGAAGCCTCGTCCTAAGCCATCTACAGAAATACCTTTTGTGGTTAAATCAGAAGAAACAATGACACTTTGGTTTACGGCCAATCTTGTGCCACCTTGTGGATATGGTGTTGCTAGTCTTCGGCCAGCAGCTGCTATAGCACCAGGACCGGTGTCCTTGCGTAATAGAGGATTTGCTATCAACACTTCTTTATACCCTTCACCTAATGCCATATTATTCCCAGACCGTGCATGGATAGATGAAGTTTCTCCTTACTACGCAATCCAAGTTGAAAAGCCCCGATTTATTCCTATACCTAAAGATCCCACAATACCTCAAAATATACCACCACATAGACCTCATATATTTCCCCCTCCCCCACCTCCTAACCCTATACCTTTTACTATTCCTCCTGGTACGGAAAAGAATCCATTTTGGCAAAACTTTTGGTTTCCCCCTTTGTTGGCACCCCCATGTGGTTTTGGAGTACCAGACCTTATTCTCAATAGAACAGAAAGCATGGATCCAAAATATCCTTCAGTTATAGATTCTTTTGCAAAGATACCCAATCTTGTGTATACGACTGTGTGGGATGGCTCCAGTCTTACTATCTTACAAGGAATAGCTGCCATTCAAAATTATAATAAAAGAAATGAGTTCAGGAATATCATAGCAACTCTTCTAGATGCTGCAGCGGTACCACCTAGTAGATTTGCTTTATTATATGTAGCTATGTACAAAGTTGTTTATGATGTTATGGGGGCTTTTTCAGAAGTTTTTCAATCTGTGATGGATGACCCACGAAAAACCCTTGAAGAATGCGAGTTGCGTTTTCAATATTTATCAGAAGCAGTTGAAGAGAAACCAACACAAGAACATGAAGAACTAGCGGACATTGTAGACGACAAAAAGTCAAAAAAGAAGACGAGTAAAAACTCTTCTTCAAAAGATGATAAAAAGCTTGGTTCGAAAACAAAAAGTGAAGTTAAGGAAATAGAATCCAAACCTCTTAGCAAATTATCAAAGCTTGATGATACAAAATCTAAAGTAAAACCATCATCCAAGGATGAAGTAGTAGGCACAATTAACGACAATAAGAAAAACCCTAAGTCAAAGGTGGACATCTCAAAAGACAAGCCGAGCAAAAATGTAGATAAAAAATCTCAAGGTAAGTTGGAGTTTGATGTTGCAGTTCAGCTTGAGGAACTTGAGCCTAAACTCGAGGTGCAAGATGAGGTAGTTCAAGAAGACCCTGCAAAAGAAACTGGAAAATTTTTGTTTGATATGATTGATGCATCGATCCCCAAATCAGTTGAAATAGAGGAGGTAAAGAAACTAATTGGTAAGGGTATAGACCAGTATGAGGAACAAATTAGGATAGGTTATGCTGCAGCATTACTTGTAATTGATGAGAGGATTAAAGTTTTGAGACGACAATCAAATCAAGATGAAGCTCTATGTTGGTCTATATTCCAACTGGAGACTAAAAGAGATGACTTACTAGAAGAGGAGAGGGAGTTGTTAGGATGTAATGAACTCGATTGTAAATATTGTTTTGAATAATATTTTTCATGTTAAAAATATATTCAATAGTTTTATTTTAGTGATGTAAAAATAAAACATCATTCAAAACAATGCTTCTCATGAAATTGAGAGTGGTTGCACACCATATTGTTCAAATTTGAATTGTGGCAAGCTTGGGCATCCATTCTTTCGAAAGCAATGCCTTATGTCATGCAAGCAAGCATTTCATGCACATTGGTCTTAGGCTCGATAGTGCAATAGATTAATAGTGAAAAGTCAGTGACTACTCCAATTCTTGAGTGACGAGTTGAAGTTCTACCTGCCTTTGTCTCTATAGCTGAGTAACCTAGACATATTTTTTGGTTTAATATATGTGTGTGCCATTCTGCTCTTCTCAAGTCCCCCATCACCTATCACCTTTATTTCTACTCCATATTTTATTTTTTTGGAGAATTTTCCGGGATCTATTCCACATATGGATGAGGAGATAAATATGTAGATAACATTAGAACTGGCACCAAATAGTTATTCATTCAATCGTGACAGGCCCAATATCTTCATATGGTTCCAATACAAATGCCAAACATACCTTTCTTGGATAAACCTCTCGCAGGTCCAAGAATGTTGTGTAGAGCAAAGCCATTTATGTTTTTTAGAGAATTAAAGGCTTTATGAGGAAAAAAACAAATACAAATGTGCGAAGAACATTAGCTAAAGCTGAGGAACCAGACTAGAAGGATGCCAAAGCAGGCCCCTAGAGAAAAAAAGAAGAGCTCCATTGCACTAAGTGGTACGAGCAGCCCACGCACACTTAATGCAAGTCACACGAGCCCGCAGAGAGACAAAGTAAAGAGTTCATGTGTCAGCGGCATACAAAAACATTCATGGTTTCCTATCATAGTACCATGGTGTGCCTGAGCTACTTGCACCAAGGGCATCCACTCGCTCTAGGCACCCCATCTAAGTTACTTACTTACCCATGAGAGGAGAGGGGATAGAGGCAAAGCCTTTTGTGTGTCCAAATGGCTTTAGGCCAAATGGACACACATTTATAAGAACATGCTTATTAAGTATTCTGCGCTTGGATGGGGTGCCTAAAGAAAATGGATGCCCTTGGTGCAAGTAGCTTAGGCATAGCATGGTACAAGTTGTTAAGTACCAAGTCCCATGACGGAAATCATCCTTAGTGGACTTCAATAAAATTCTTCTTCTTCTTCTTCTTCTAGTCGGACTTTTATCAATCATGGTCACTATGAAGCAAAGCCATTTTTGTTGTGTCCGAAATAGGACGCGCTTTCAAGTCTTTGGTCGTTTGGTGTGTGTAGTACAGTCTCCATGGCCCGTCCCTGTGACTTTTCCGGCGCAGGCGCTGGCTCCGGTGATGGCTTCCCGAGCCCCTAGCCGCCCTTTGACTCCTCCGGCACAAGCTCTTATCCCTGCCCTGGTCTCTTCCCCGTCGCACACTCCGGACCGGTGTTGCTCCGCCACAGGATCCGTTCAGCGCCCCCGTCACCTCTCCCGTAACCTCTCCGGCATTGTCTCCGCCGGGGAGAGTCGAGCTTCGAACACAAGTTCTGGGATTTATTTGCGTTTGGATGATTTTCCTGGAATAAAATAATCCATTCGAGCTCAAGGGATTCTTCCCATTGGTGCCATGGATGCCTTCGTTATGCTTGCGGCGACCGTTCTGAAGAGCACGTGCCCAAGCCGATGGACATGCTGGCCAGGCATTCGGGGCGGCTTTGATGCGAAAGGCGGACTGCATTTTCCATCAGCTTGCAGAATATGTGGCGAACCCCGGTAGCCCAGGTGGAATCATCAGAGACGCAGAGGCAGGGCTGAGGAAGGAAGGGTCCTGAACCGATGGTGCCCCAGGCACCGCATGAGTACTGACCGTCCCAAGCGGGGATTCTGTGGTGTTGGACGACATCTAATCGTTCGGCCAGGATGTCGGGAACAGTGTGCTTACGGTGTCATTCCTGGCTCGGAAGAGGCAAGCTGCAGGCAGGAGGCAATGGTTGGTGGAGCAAGCCAGGAGTTCTTTCTGCTTCCAGTGACGGCATTGTCAGATTGAACGGCAGGTTGTGTTCAGGCGCTCGGCTTGTACCTTACAGGAGTGGCCGGGTGCATGTGGCTTGTGCTGCTGGTGAGGATAACTCGGGTGCTTTGACACTGAGCAATGCGGAGGTAGTAGTGGGAGTGGGAGAGTTGCTTGCGGGAGATCCTGAGGCAGCAGCACAAGTAGCACGGGTCCTTGTGACGAACATTGATAAACAGGGGCGTGCGGTATTGCTGTCAGCCCTGTTTGCAAGTGGTAGGTCAATCTGCACCGATGTTGTGCAACTTCATGTTTTTATGTTGCACGTGTTACAATAGTGAAAGGTTGGCGTGCATGCTCCTGACGAGATAAGCCAGGTAGTGAGGGTGACAATTAAGCTCTGCCTGGTTATGCAACGCCAGAACTCATTAGTGTGTGTTTGGTAATTGTGTGCAGCCCCGGATGCAGAATCAGATGAGCACTTTAAAGAGGCTGATACCAATTCTGATGGTGTGGTTGATCGAATTGAGTTTGCAAATTTTGTTGAGGCGCAGGCAGTCAAGTATGGCACGTCCAAGAAGCCACTGACTACAGAGCAGCTTCTCCAGCTTGGGGTGCGAGCTGGCGTTGGTGAGTCCACTGCTTATGGTATGCATAACATGGGGTGCTGGTAGGCAGGAGAAACTTCAAGGGAGGAATGCCAATGACAGGCTAGTGCAAAAATGGTTGCCGGGTTTGCATGGTTTCCACTTCCATCCCGTAGTACAATTCTCATTGCCTCGTGTGCATCCGATCAGGCGGTTGCAATTCCTCATTCCTGCCTGTGAACAGCCCTGAGATTGAATTTCATGCTTTGTGTTCCAGCATCATCAAACCCAACTTCTCCTACAGTTGCGTTCTTTTAGCTTTCTGCAGCTGCAAACTGTCCAAGAGACTTCTAATTGTGGTGCCGTGTGTGGGAGTGGCTCAGGAATGATTGGCTTCGGCTTCACAGGTATCTACTTCCCTGCTCCCCCTTGGCCTCAAATGCATGACCTTGCATTGCCCAACAATTTGCTGATTCCAAGTGTGGATCCAACGAACAGATAATGCCATCATGATAATCGCTGGGGATGCGATACAGAACAGCATCGGAGTAGGGCTGGGCCTCTCCACCCTAATGGTGAGTGAAAGCTCCCTCCCATACACGGCTCCTTGGCAGCTTGATCGGCATTGCTGCAAAATCTGGAGATCTCATGTGCCTGCACACTGCGCAGTCAGCAGGACTGGGCAACGCCATTGCAGATCTGGTGGGAACAGCTTTCCGAGGCTACATCGAGATGGTATCAAATCACTTCATGCCAGAGATCAAAATCTCGTCCGTGCAGATGCAATCCAAAGAAGCCTGGTGGGCAGACACTGTTGGTTCCACAATCGGAGTGACGCTTGGGTGCCTCCTGGGGCTCGTGCCTCTCCTCTACATCGCCAAGCACGAAGAAGGTCCAGCGGGAGGAGAGGCCACTGCCGCATCTGCAACCGTGGCCCACACCAACCCTGCTTCCGGTGACATCGTCTACTGTTCGCAGGCGCAGAAGCAACAGGTGGGTGGCCCCAGCCAGTGCTGCAGCTGCAGCAGCACCGGAACCCTATTTGCGTCCGTCTCCGGCGCGTGTGCGGCCCCTTGCCTGACACGAAAGCCTGACACGATGCCCGGCAAGCTCGGTGGCCTTATCCTTATCCTGACAGTGTCCTCCCTCATGGCTGTGCGGAGAGTGGTGCAGTTCGGGATGGCAAGGAGCAAGTCGCCACCGCCAGGATAGATGCCTGGCGGTGGGAGAGTGTGTAGCATCCATCCTGTACCTTGCTTCCTTGTGTATAAGAAAATTGGTAGAAGGCAAAGTGGGATTGGTTTCAAACTTCCACGATCGAGCTCGGTGGCTGTCCTTTGCCTGGCGTGTGTCAGGATGCCTGCATGCAGTATGCAGACTCATAGGAGCCGAATAGGGTCTCGGCTCCTATGAGTAATAACAGAATAGGGTTGTGGCAGCCGAGCCGGGTGCTTGTGTTTGCGTGCCATCTTTCCCGGACTCGGCGGATACTGTCCGGCGCGACCGTTGTGCGGGCAGCACATGTGTCCGGGTCGCGTTGCCGAGCTTGCAGCCAGTTGCCGCGTTGCAGAAACCGAAGGGCAGGTGGAAAGTGACGGTAGTGGGGATGGGATAAGGAGAAGAAGACGTCAGAGAGGTGATGCCGTGCGTCAGCAGGGAGCAAGCGGACACAGCAGCCGACTCAGCGCCTGGGTTAATCTTATCCTGTGCCGGGCCAGCTTCGATTTTATCCGGGCCAGACCCACGATGGGGCCAGCCTGGGAGTGGCCAGCGGGCTCCGCCGACAGCGCCCCCCCGAGTCCTTTTTACTCGTCCCGCCGCGCACCTTCAACACTCCCACTGCGACTCCGACTCCTGAGACGCGACTGTTGAGACGACTGCCATTGAAAGGGGAAAGGAGCTTGGTGACGGACATCGAAACGCAACAACGCAACAAGAGTATGGCGTTGCTGGGGAGAACGAGAATTGAGCAGGCCTTGGGGAGCCCGTGCTCGCGGCTGGCAGCGCCGGGCGCGGCCGCAGTGCGCGCGTCCCCGCGGCGAGTGTGGTGCCAGGCCGCCGCGCAACCGTGCTCGGAGGAGAGGCAGGGCCATGGCCTGGGGAAGGCGGAGGATTGGTACCAGGTGCTCGGGGTGCAGCGCAACGCCACAGCCAAGGAGGTGAAGGCGGCGTACAGGCAGCTGGTGCGGAGGTTCCACCCGGACGTGGTGCCGGTGCAGGACAAGGAGGATTGCACCTCGCGCTTCCTGGAGGTGCACCAGGCGTACGCGGTGCTGTCGGATCCGCAGGCCAGGGCGGCCTTCGATTTGCAGCTCTCGCTGCGGAGGTTTCAGGCCTCGGGGTACACCGGCAGGCACGGCGTTGCGGGCGTGGCCGCGGAGCAGTCGGGGACTGCGTTCGCGGGCTACGCTGGCACAGCGCAGTCCTATGCTGCTCCCTACTGCTACGGCTACGGCTATGCAGGCCACAGCTGCGCGGCCCAGACCGGGGGGGACAGCCAGGGGTTCACGTCCTATGCTTCCGTCTCCTACCCGTCTGCGGCCGGGGCTTCTACGCAATGGAAGGGGAAGAGCTGGGAGACCGATCAGTGCTGGTGAGGACGTGGCAATTCCGCCCGGCTGTGGTGGTGTGCCCAGCTGCGCGCGCCCGGTGTGCTTCACCTGTACATTTTCATTGAGGTGGCTCCCCCGATGGCGAGAGCCCTGGAGCACACCGGTGGCGGGTGCAACGAAGCCTGCGGAGGGATGGCCCAGTCCCGACTTGTATGGGTTCCTTTTTGAACACCCGTATTGGGGAACAACATTATTTGTAGATGCTACGGCGTCACTGCAGCCATGGTTTGTCTGTATATATGTATTGTAGGAGGGGAATCCTGGCTTTCCAGGCTCCCATGTACAATTTGGCTCCGTTCATGTGGGCCAGTAATTCAAACAATCAAAACATCCCAAGCCATTCCTGCACAGTTTGTGTCTTGCTGCTCACAGTCTGCGTGTTTGTTGCAAGTGTTGTGGAGGTCGGCAGTGGAGCACACGCCAGTGGTGGCTCATGTTGAATTTTTGGTTTGAAACCTGCAAGGAAGCCGGAGTACTATTTGTCCAGGAGGCGTTACACTTTTGTTTCAACGCGCGAAACCCGGAGTATGTGTCGTCACCTCTGGGCCATTGCAGTCAGGTGTAGTTATAGGGTAAAGCGATTGCAATTGTCAGCAGGAGGGGCCTTGTCCGTGGTAAGACATCAGGTTAAACTGTGCTTGTCCTTCACTTTACTACTGCCGGCATCCTGATTCCTGGGACTCCTTTGCCGAGTTTGCTTGTGCTAAAATGCTAGCCTCATGTGTTGAGCCTCCAACACGTTCGGCAGTTTTGCAAACTCAGCTGATGCCACCCTTTCCTGTAGACTAAAATAAGCTGTCTGCAGGATTTTACGAGGACAGATCCTCAGCTGCTACATCATCTGCCTTCCCTAGTTCACTGCTAGGGTGATGTTCCAGGAGAATGTCTTATGACATCATTTTGAGTCTCCATGTTGAGATGATGCGTCATCTCAATTTTGCTTTTGAAGCCTCTGCTGCAGACACTTGTCATCCAGGACGGCCTGGTTCTGGTGCCGGGGAACCAATTCCGCACGCAAGCCATCATCATCGAAGGCGAGGCTCACATGATGAATCAGCCTAGGGTGTGAAGATCGCTGGCACGAGGGGTTCTGCAAACCCGACGTGTAGAGGGCTGGAAGGTGAGGAATGTGGAGCTTTCAGTTGAAGTTGACAATCAAGAGCCTAAGGTGTGAAGATTGCAGCCACGAGGTGTTATGCAAACCTGATGTGTAGAGGGCTGGGAGGCGAGGAATGTGAAGCTTTCAGTTGAAGTTGACAATCAAGAAGAGGAGGAGAGCCGCTGCTGCTGCCATCATGGCTGTCCAATTGCACCGGTCCTAGGGTTAAACACTATGGCACACCAACTGCTCACAGACAGACAGGGAAACACATTCAGTATCTTTCAGAGGGTGGGGCCGGGTACAAAGAGGACGAAAACGAAAGGAACGTTCTTCCGCGTCTTGAAGA
The DNA here is from genome assembly GCA_010909165.1 of Anthoceros angustus. Lineage (NCBI taxonomy): Eukaryota > Viridiplantae > Streptophyta > Anthocerotopsida > Anthocerotales > Anthocerotaceae > Anthoceros > Anthoceros angustus. The sequence goes on along the minus strand of VJWM01000296.1, from coordinate 2,648 downwards.
TAGACTACCATAAGCTCGATTCCAAGAAGCACTAGTTCAGCACAAGACAAATTCTTAAGGCATCCCAGGGCATTAACACCATCCATGTCCCATCATGAGACATCAGCATGGTACATACATATGTACATATGAAGGAAGAGAAGAAGAAGAAGTCTCTTACAGTCGACTTGGAAGAGGCAAATGGGATGCAGCAGGTCCGATGCACATCGACATCAATGGATGAATAGGATACATACATAGACTAAACTGTGTTTTTTATTGCATTCTCACGAGTCACAAATGGAGCCAAACGAACGCGTCTATTAATAATAATAAGACCGTACAAAGTCAGGTCATGAAGACATGATTACAGGTATTCGGCGACGGCAAGCCAAGCTTCTAGTAGCTACGTTTTCACTTTCTGGGCAGCCTGGAGCGCCTGCACTGTCTTAGCATCGATGCAAACGCTCAAGAACGCCGAGATACCGTGGGGTGGCGAACAGGTGTGACCGCCTGCCGCACTCCGGGTTACATGTTGAGTGCGGCGATGGCCAGGGCCAAACCGTTTCCCCGAGTCTTCTGGAAGTGCAGGAGGCCGCGAGGAAAGACGAACAAATCGCCCGCATTCAGCATCTGAGTGCAGAGGACGTTGCCGTTAATGTTGGACGATACGAATCCCACCTCCAAGGTACTTGACACCAAGAAGAGGAGCTCGGTGGCGCGGGGGTGCACGTTCTGGCCTCCCACAGCGGAGTCGATGCGCGCAGTGGAAATGCCCACTGTGTTGAGGCCTGGGAACTGGAGCACGGTGTCAGGCGTCACTGTAGCCTTGTTCTTGTTGTTGGTGTTGGCCGCCTTGGCCAACGCAGACGACAGTTAGCAGACACAAGCAGAGGCAATGGATGGCACACACAATAGCACCACTGGCTTAGATAGGCTCCACGGTACCAGTCAATATGGTGCACATGGTGCTACATATATAGCCCTTAGGCGGGGCAACTATCGACGAGGTAAGCCCTAGTCTCGAGAGTGCAATATCCTAGTATATCCTAATATACTGGAGTAAGTAGCAGAGGATTGAATCTCTAACACTCCCCCTTCAAGCTAAAGCTACTTACTGACGCCAAGATCTGAACGAAAATGTGCAAACTTTGCGCCGTTGAGCGCCTCGTCCGCTTCTGTCTATCCCTGTGGATATGCATACCCAGAAAAAAAGTTGTCTCTCGCATCGGTCTCTCGCATCAAGTCTGTCGCATCTCATAAACCACCGTAAGGCAGATTGCTTCAAACCATAAATGGACCGAAGAAGTTTGCACACCTTATCCTCCATGCCGGGAACCTTGAAACTTGGAGGTTGCCGCATATAGATTTCTTCGACTAACTCGCCGTAAAGGAATGCAGTCGTAACGTCCAAATGATGTAAGTCCCAGTCCTGCTTTGCCGCCACGGCAAATAAGGTTCGCAAGCTGTTCATGCGAACTACCGAGGAGAAGGTCTCGTCGTAGTCCAGCCCTTTCACCTGAGTGAAACCGCGAGCCACTAGTCTCGCCTTATGCCTTTCCAGAGATCCGTCAGCATTGTACTTCTTCTTGAAAGTCCACTTGCAGTCGACGGCTTTTCTCCAGGGTGGCAAATCAACCAACATCCAAACTTAGTTTTCGAGCATCGAATTATACTCAGTACGAATAGCTTCATTCCAGAACTCACCTTCAGGTCCGTTTCGTGCTTCCTCAGTTGTGAGCGGGATATCATCTTCAAGAAGAAAACACCATTCTGGTCCGCTCACCATGTTGAGCTGGGCATTCTCAAGGACCTTCCACAAGGCCGCCGACCCTTGTCGACCGTCCTAATAGCCGCTGGTTCATCCTCCGCATCCTCCAATGCCGGAACTAACTCCTCAACTTGTCATGCTCCTTATGAGTTTCCTCCGAGAATTCTGCGGAACAATAGGTGGTACGACCTCACCGCTGGATGTCCTCACCATCACCCTCCGGTGTGGTGATCCTCTCGCTCACAGGATGGACAAGGAAGGTGTCTGGATAAACTCGTAGTCGAGGTCCGTGGTAAATGACCCCTCCGTGATGACTTCCAATGTTGTTCTCGAACACGACATCGTAACTTTCATGCATTGGCTGTCGACGGATCCCACAATCAGAAGCCTTTCGCTCATTCGCATAACCAATGAAGTCGCATTTGATGCTTCGTCCAACTTCTTCCACAGCTTGCGAGGAACATGCACATATGCTACTGACCAAACACTCTCAAGTGTGAGACATTTGGTTTCTCACCAAACCAAGCTTCATGGGGTGTCATAGAGCCACCTAGCGCCATGGTAATTGACATATTCTCAGACAGGCCGCTGCAACGCCATCAAAAATATTTTGGCATCCCGCTTTCCGCTAGCATACTCCTAGCGCCATTGCAGATGGTACGATTCTTCCGCCGATATCCTCGCCTGCTATGTACCTTGTCATCAAGTGCCTCTCTCACCGGCCGTGTGCATTCATCCTTGAAGAGTTTACTCAAATACTCTCCTCCCCATCATCAAGTTTCTTCAACTTCTTCCGTTTGTTTCTCCGCATGCCTCGAACATCCGAAATGCTTGGAGAGCCACTTCTTCCGCAGAAGTACACGCTTTCCCCGCTGTAGTCGATAAACAAAATATAGTA